>JAXIVJ010010558.1:0-46734 GCA_036785665.1 Chirona hameri | reverse complement strand
AAGACTAAAAAAAAAACTGAGCGGCTACAGGAGTAAGGGCAAAATACTCAGCTGGGTGAAAGCCTTCTTGTCGGAGCGCTGTCAACAAGTGAATGTGGGTGGTGGAAGTTCCGAGTGGGGTATGGTGACCAGTGGAGTCCCACAAGATCAGTCTTGGGACCTGTCCTTATCTTGATCTATGTCAATGAATTGCCGACAATGGTGAAAAGTCACAAAGATGTTTGCAGATGATACCAAAATGTACAGATGATTCGCTAACCCACACAATGCCAAACTGTTACAAAAGGATTTAACTACTTTGGAGAAGTGTCTGAAGAGTTGCTCCTCAAGTTTGATCATTTGAAGTATCATAATTTTTTTTAAAATAATATTGTGGAGCAACAAACAGTAAAGCAAAATATGTCATGAAAGAAAAAAAAAACAGTTTTACAAAAGAACACATAAAGTAACTACAGTAGAAAAAGACATTGGAGTGTATGTAACAGACAACCTCAAGCCAATAACACACTGCAAGAGGGCAGGTAGCAAAGCAATATCAGCACTTCAAAGACTGAGGATTACATTTCATAGACTGGATATGAAAAACTTCAAGATTTATATACCACATATGTTAGGCCACATCTGGAGTATGGTATACAGGCAGCTGGTCCATACATGGTACAGGATGTCAGGGCACTTGAAAAGGTACAGAGGACTGGAGAGCGACTAAGATGGTTAGACAGATAAAACATCTAACATATGAGGAACGCTTGAGAGAGCTCAAACTACTTAGTATTGAAGAGAGGATCCTGAGGGGCGACCTGATAGAAATGTACAAGATCCTGACAAGACAAACCAACATGGACCCCAACAGTTTGTTGAACTAAACGAGGATGAAAGAACAAGAGGACACCAAGAAGCTGGTAAAGGGGTCAACTCACTTATCAAGACTCAAGTTTTTTTTTGCAAATAGAGTCGTTACACCGTGGAATGAACTCCCACAAGAAGTTTGTAACTGCTGAGTCCACCAATTCTTTCAAAAACAGACTTGACCAACACTGGGCCACAAAGTACCCTGGCGACATGTCCAAACCTATGAAGAAGGGAGCACCAAATAGACCCTGTCTACACCCAGCTCACCCAACCTAAACCTAAACATTTTGGCATGCAAGTGTTGCATCGTAGGCCATGACAAGATCTTGTCAGCATGCGCACCAACTCAGGCATACATTTGGCTATTTCCAGGTGTGTGCTGAGTGTGTGTGCACCAGGTGTTCCAGGTGTGTGTGCACCAAGATGTCCAGGAGCGGATTGTGTATGCCATCACTAAAAACTGGTTAAACTGACCCATAACCTTGCCTGCAGTCTAGATAATCACTGTTCATCTTGGGCATGTACATGCTGCTTTGCAGTCTGGCATGTTGCAGGAACATTCAATAATGTTTTTATGCCTTTGTTTTATTTGTCTACACATAACTGCAAGTGCACCTAAACATTATTACAGACAGGTACCATTTTGGGAGGCAGTCTGTGAATTTGCTCCTTCAGCTAATGTCCAGTACAGGTAGGGCATGTTGTTTTTGTTTTGTTTCAAGAAGACATAAATATTCACATCAATCAGCCAGCGTGATTATTTTCGTCCCTTGTGTCTTTTAGTCCAGTTTGTTTGACTTAGTCCAGCACTTACAAGCCATATGTTATATTTAAGAACAAGTGTTTTACTTATTTTATTTTGGTAAAAAAGTAGGAAATACAAGTAATTGATGTTGTTTTTCCGATTGTGTACCTGAAAAAGTCCCTAATTGAATTTCACGTTTTAACGCTTCATAATTCCATGAATATGTGATAGGCACTTAGCATGACATTGCATGTATGTTTCATCTGCATCAAACGTTGTTAGAGGCGTCTTTGCAGGCAGCGCCGACAGCTATAGTGCTGGACCTGCTAGGCACGATCCTAATCGAGCGCCCAGACGTGCGTTGGGCGTATGCCGACCGCCTGCCACCACCATCGCCCAGGCCTAAAGCGGCAGCTGCCGCGGCGCCCAGGCGTCCTGGAGCGCCTCGAGCAGCGGCTCCTGTTCGTCCAGGAGCCGCTGCAGAAGCAGCGCCTGCACGCCCCACCCAGCCGCGGCCGGCAACAACAGCTGTTCGGCCAGCCTCGCCCGTGCCGGCTACACCAGGACCTGAGTGGTGCCGCTGTACCAGGTTGGTGCTGGTCTGCATTCATACAACCTTGCAATTTGAATTCACAACTGCTACATGCATGCTTGACTGTAAGGTTGCGTTGTTGCGCATATTCCAATTATGACCACTGTGTATGCATATCGTGAGCAATAATCCGGATATTAATTGAGGTTTCATGTAAAGACTGTTGTGCACAAAATATGTTTATTTACGTTAAATGCTGTTGAGCTCTGACATAGTGCCATAGTTTGGCGCACCAGGTTCACTTTAGTTGCTTCACTCATAAAAGGTCGTGTAGATATAATTTTGATAGCTACATAGCATGCAACATGAATCTGTCTCCATCAGATGCCGACCGATGCCGTCTGCGGCGGAGCAGACTTGCTGTGGAAATCAGCAGTGCATCACACGCAGCGAGGTGCGTTATCTGTCCTTTTAACCCTCGCCCGTGCAGCGTCCGATCAGTGCGTGATCGTGCAGGGGGGGGGGGGGGGGGGGGGGGTGGTACGACCCCTCCCCCTCCTAGCATTTCGCCCCTAATTGGGCTAGAGCTTCGATTAAAAAACGAGCATGTTGCTTGTCACGAGATGAAGCCATTGATACACGATTTTAAGGTCCTAGGTCATTAGGGGACCTCTGAGATCCCCTAATGACCTAGGTCATTTGGGTCATTGTCAGCTTTTCAATGACCCAAATGTCATCAAAATTGAAAATGCGTATAAATTGAATTTTATCGAGCTAGAATCGTGAATGAGCATATCATAATGCTTAATGGGTGCCAAATTCGTAATCAGCGTCACAAAATGTCCTAGAAACTGCCAAATTCCGAAAAGGTCATGTCAGGTTATTTGAGGTCAGTGACCTCGGTTGACCTGTTGGGGCGCACGACCCCACTGGCATATACAATTATGTAAAATGGATGCCATATTTGAAATCAGCGTCACAAAATGCCCTAGAAACTGCTAGAAGCCAAAAAAGTATGTATGTATGTATGTATGTATTTACATCGTGCCATCGGTCCATGCACACATGGCTATTCTGATTGGCGAGTCAATTCGACGAACATTAGGACAAGAGGCGCGCACACACACACACACACACACACACACACATGTATACATTCCTGCTGCATCTCACTTCCGGTCACATCTAATCATTATCAGTCCCACTCTGCTTTGTGAGCAGATGCTCTCGGAGCTCGGGTCTAAAGCGCCGCGGACCCATATCGCGGAGACTTTGCGGCAGAGCGTTGTAAGCTGTGACGGCTGAAAACAGAAAGCGGCGTCGTCCCGAGTCTGTGCGTATCACGGGTCTGTCCAGCCGGTCGGCCTGTCTGGTCACGCGGTGGTGAATATCGCCGCGAGTCACCAGGCTACTGTACAGCGACTCTGGCTGGCCGGCGGACACAATTTGTTTTAACAAAGTCAGCGAATGGTACTGGTGCAGATTTCCCACCGTCAACCAATTCAGGTCTTTCAGCACGTCACTGATGTGATCGTACTTACGACGGCCGGAGATGACTCGTGCGCCAAAGTTAAGCATTTTCTGCAGCCGTGCCATTTGTGTGATGCCGCATACACCATACACACTGATACAGTATCGTAAGGTTGATACAACGAGCGCCTGTACAATGGTGTGAAGCGTATCACGCGGGAGACTGTGCCTACTGTGGCTCAGTCCGCAGAGTAAGCCGGTACATCGCCGCACAACGTCGTCAACATGCGCCGAGAATGTCATATTCTGGTCAAAAACTACGCCAAGATTTTTGACAGTACGAGACCCTACGACCATGGCACCCATAAACTCAACTTGTATCTGAGGCATCATACGTAGATTTTGACATGTTCCCAAGACTATTAGCTGTGTTTTGTTTGCGTTTACTTTCATCCCATTCTTCCGGAACCAGAGTGATAGGGCAGCAAGATTCCGCTCGAGACTATTGACCAGCGCATCACTGTCACGGGGCCTCCCGAACACTGCGATCTGCACGTCGTCGGCATACTGCACGAGACACCTGTCATGAGTGACATCTGCATGAAGGTACAGCGACATGTCTGCGGCATAGATGGTGTATAACAGAGGGCCTAGCGATGAGCCTTGATAGGTACCTATCGGGTTTAGCAATGGCTGCGAAAGCATGCGACCTCCATCAGCTGCGTTGATGACGACTTGTTGATAATGTTCCGACAGGTAGCTCTCGAACCAGCGCACATCAACATTATACTGTTTTAGTTTGATAATCAATCGGTCATGCGGGATCACATCGAAACATTTTGACATGTCTAATAAGCACAGTAGCGCTACCTGTCGGTTGTCCATCGCCTCGAATATACGGTCGGTCATGGTCAGCAGCGCCGTATCAGTTGAGTGAGCGAGTCTGAAGCCGTGCTGGCAGGACGGGAATAGGTGATGGGATGTGAAGTATTCAAACAGCTGTTCGTATACTACACGCTCGGTGATCTTGGCTATAGTTGGGAGGATCGAAATGGGTCGGTAATTCGAGGTTTCGTTGGATTTGGATGTCTTTTGGATAGGATGAATGTAGGTAAGTTTCCAGGACGGGGGCACAGTGTGGGAAGCCAGACTGGAGTTCACAATATGAGTGATCACATGACAGATGTACGGCAAATAAAGTAATATGTCATTGGAGGTCAGTGACCTCGGTTAAGATAAAGTAATATGCCATTGGAGGTCAGTGACCTCGGTTGACCTCGAAAAGTCAATCGAGGTCACAATCTCAATGGAAACCACAACTGTCACCTGAAGACACATGTGCATATGCTTCCTGAACAACAAACACTATGCAACTGCACAAGTTACAAGGATCAATACTACGGGACGCCAGTTGCGCCTGACTTGACCTTGAAAAACAGGTCAAAGGTCACGGGTCATGTGACTTACAACTTAAAAAATTTCAGAATATGTGTCAAATTGTTCACAAGTAGGGGACTGAAAGTTTCATCGCAATCGGTTGATATTTACGCGAGTTATTCCCGAAAAACGGAGGGGGTGGTGTCAACTCCCCACCCCCCACCCTGCACTGGCGAGGGTTAACCCATGTGCATTGTGCATCACTGCCATTTTGTATAGTCTGGCCGCCCTGGTGATGTGCCAGTTACAGAATAATTATGTTTTACCCTGGCCAAACATGTGCGTCAAGTTCAGCTTCCTTCAGTTATCACATTGATATGACTATGAGCAAAAACTTTGAAAGCATGCTCAGTTTGTAGTAAGTCCCATCTATTTGCTTCGACACGTTTTCTTACGTGAGCGGCTACAATAAAGATTGTACCGATTGTGTTCAAATTTTGTGCGTGGTTAGGGACCTCTCAGCCGCCACTTTCCCACAAGTGAGGGGTCGTGTGCTTCTGCACGTGCGCACCCTTTTTGTATCTCAGAAACTACTTGCCCGATGGAGTTGACATTAACCATACATTTTCTTCACGCTCGCTCGTTCATTGCCAACTTCGGCGTCTTACTGGTATTACTGGACAACTTCGGCGTCTTACTTACGCGCTGCCAAACTGAAGCATTGCTGCTCATATCCACTGGGTATCATTGGACCCACTGGTACCACTGGTATCTAAATCATTGGCGTGCATGGAGCAGTGTCCTAGGATTTCAAAATTTTGGGAAAATGACACCCTATGGATAATATTCTTCCACTCTTTCTCTCAGTTTTACTGTGAATTTTCCACTCCCTAAACTAAGATGTATTTGATAACTAGAAGCATTAGCATATACTAACCGTTTTCCTCCACAGGCTGAAAAGTATTGCCATTTGTAACAGCCAATTCTGATTGGTCAGTTTTGTCAAAGCCTAGTTAATCATATGGTCTTTTTAGGCTGAATATTCCACTCTTAATGCTTATTTTTGGCTGAATTTCCCACTCCACAACCTGTCTTCAAACACCATGTCTGTGTGCTGTTTGCTATGGTGGAACATGCCCGCAGTTGTGCTAATGATAGGTAGCTGCTTATTAGACAAACATGTTAGTCAATATTCAGTCAGGAGTCACATTGATAGGTAGTCAATGTCCAAATGATGTACTGCTTGATGATGTTAGTTTATCAAATGTGGAAATGTATGACGTATGTGGATGAGTGGTTTGGTGTGTCAGACTCTGAATCTAAAGACCCGATTTCGATTCCCAGCAGCAAACATTTTCGCAGGCTCCGATTTTCACCACTGTGTAACGACGCTAATGACAATAACAGTTGCATGTGTGGCTAAATAACCGAGCCTTACATACGTGTAATAGTACATCGAATGTTGTATAAATTTGTTACCACACCATCAGCAGACCCCCCCCCAAACAAAACAAAAACTGGTTACATTTTTTTGTCCTAAATCTGTCCTGCTATGTTTTCCAGGAGTTACAACTTGTGCTGGATCCAATCATTCTGCAACTGGGTCGTATCCAGCACAACGAGCGGTGGGGGGAGGCGGAGCCGGTGCAAGGCGACGTGGAAGGCCTTCACCGGCAGTTCCGCTTTCAGGCATACCGCCACTATGCCATGTGGTGGTAAGCAATTTTATATCATAATTTCGCTCATCGCCAACGACTTAATTTTCGCTACATTGACTGTGTCATTTTGGCAATGATCACAATCGCTTCTGACAGACAGTTATAATAAAGTAGTTCATTCCCTATTGTCTTTGAAAGATATTCACCAGGCAAATTAGTAGCAATGTCCAGAGCATTCTTTGCTGCCTAGCCTTCAAGTTAGGTTTTAAGTTAAGGTCAGAAAAACAGCAAGCCCTGGTAAAGAATACTTAAAGCTGATGGGTGGGGGTCTGCTGTGGGATCCGACCTACACAAAGTATACAATTCTTCGGATTGCAGTTTACCCAGATGACATCGCATAACCATGCCTCGGTCAACAATTTATCACTCCAACTTCTTTGGTAGCTTTATGATTAATAACACAGTTAACAAACTGTGAGCCTATTGTTTGCATTTATTTGGTAATAAAATGTTTCAGAAGGCAACTATAACAATTAATTTGTTGTTTTATGAACAGCTTTGTTTTTGCTGTGTCCTTGCCAGGTGGGGATCGCTTGGACGAGGGCATCGGCGCGTCATCCCTTCGTGCGTCGTCTGTGGGATCCGACGCGCGTACCAAAGCCCGCAAGGTTTTTACAGTGGCTATAAAGACATTCCGTTGTAGATGATGCGCCACTGGTTGGTTGATGTTGATGTCCGGCTGGTTGGGTGAATGTGACAAGCGCGGATGGGGGGTTGTTCAATCTGTGATCTCGAAAATAGCAAGCATTGCTCCGGGTTATGAAACACATTTCACTGCTTGTACTTGTTCGTACTGTCACATTAGTGTGGCATGCCCTGCGAATTAACTTTCCTGGAAATCATTACCTGAATCTGACCCGCTCTAAGTCTGAATCTGACCTTGGCACCTATATCATATTTGTGTTTTGTATCAAAAGATCGGCTATTCATTTGTCTACAGTAATGCATAGTTGGTGGTGCTATGTCGAACCGTCGGGAAACTGCGTTGGAAAACCTTTGGGATGGGTCAAATTGCCTTGCCCCCACCTGTGCGCATGTTGAATGACTACCTGCTCAGCGCCGACTCCCGCGTTCAGTCTGCGTGTCGTTATGTATCATGTTGTGTATGTCATATCGTGTCACTTTGTGTGTTATTGTAATGAGTATTGTTTTCGTTTTCAAGTTGTATTACGTAATGGTCCACTGTTCTTGTTGTTATCGCAAATAATGACTTACTTTGGTACAATTAAATGTTTTATTGCAAAGGAGAAATGATGAATTTACATCACAGGACAACTCATCGCAAAGGCTTAACACATACATTGGACGACACAGCTTCAAACGTCAAATGTAACAATACATCACGCATACCACAATAATAAACAGCAAACAGCATGAGTACGGGGTAAAACAATGCCGCATATTACATTCATTACAATGAGGTATGTTGCATGGCTTCCAATAACATCAGTGCGAAACCAAGGCACAGCAAGCATAACCTGAGACGCGCAACATGACATGACGAAACATCATAATTATCGAACCGGTCCAGGGCAATTGCCATTAATCAACACAACAACAGCCACAACACAACAACAGCCAACAGCCACATCAGCCGGCCGAGCAGCTGCTCCTTGCCGACGGCGTCGGCCGAGACGACACACACACACCGTACACCTTGTCCGGTTGGCTGAGGTTGAGCAGCACCAGTACGAGCAGGAGGCAGCGCGAGGCAGCGCGAGGCCGAGTTCCAATCGCACCAGCCTGGGCGCGGCCTGCGAGCAGGCGGCACGCGCCGCCGCCCATGACCGCCGTGAACAGCTGCAGCAGGGTCAGCCGGTCCGACGGGGCGGTGGCGGCCGGCGGTGCCACGTCCTCCACGCTGAGGGCGGCCAGCTGGCGGAGCCTCCTGACGGTCGGTGGTGACCGGCTCGGCGGGCGTCTCCACCAGCCAGATAAGCGCGAAGTATGCCTGCACCTGGGGACGGTCAGAGGCAGACATCAGACACACCAGGCGCCGGTGGGCGAACCAAGCACCGGCATAACGCGACAGATAACATCTACATATACGTACAATAGTTGAGCCATTGACGAGCGGAATGAAACGTATACGACTATAACCTCACGTGCATGTCGACAATACAAATGTTGATTTTTAGCTAAATGCAACTCGGGATTGGTGTAAATGGTGAAGTATGGGATGTCCAACCAGACTATTCCAAACTGAATCACGTTCGGTACCGGCAGTAACGGATCGACCAGCAGTGGCTTTTCCTTCACAAATAACTGGCACTATGTAAAAAGAAAGAAAAAATTCACCTTTCTAAGTTTGTGTTTCGTAATTCTTTTTTGTAAGTACCGGTGACGAATGAGACAAATATCCATACAGCAAAATACTCGAATTCCGCAATAGCCTACACAAACACCTGATAAAGCACCCCATCTCCATCAACGCATCGCCAGTCACCCAAGATTTCATTCAAACTCCGACAAACCGTCATGTCGCTCTAACCAGCCGCATTCCTGGGTCGTGCTTATCTGTAGCACAGTCTAGGACACGAACTTGGCGCGGATGGCGATCTGCTCGTCCGGGCTGAGTCGGCAGCGGTCCGGCAAGGTGAGCATCAGCGTCTCCAGCAGCACCAGGTCACAGGCCAGAACCGCACGCGCAGCGTCTGCTCCACACTGGCGGCCAGCGGCGACCCGCCCAGCCGACTGCTGCACTGCTTATGTACGCCCTCAGGAAGTGTGAGATCCTTGCCGTCCACCTGCCCAGGCACAGGCACCGTCACACACGACCCTCCTAACATGGCGGAGGGGGCAGGGAGGCCAAGACTCACTGTTCTCTTGCTAGTGGGAGCTCTGCTCCGGCCGACACGTAAAACCGCGAGAAAGATCATAAGTGGGACAAAAAAGAATGTTGTCGATATTCCGACTAGCCGTGTGGCAACCGTGTTATAAGCTGATCCCGACTGAGACTAAAAGATATGCCACCGAACCCAGACTATTTGGCAATCATAGGGATTGGATTGTCACAACCAAAACGTTTACGCACAAGCAATTTGTTTCTTCTGTGATGGTTGTAGTTGTTATATTCGCGTAACGATGTTTTTAAAAGTTACGATACCTGAAATTCAACAAATCACGACTATGGGCGCCGCATGATTATACAACCGGTCAAGGGCTGTATTATAATGAATCAACACAGCGTTCTGCTCCCGGCAACAAACACCTCAGCACTCGCTATCAAGCATGCATTGCAGGCGCTAGCGCGTCGTCCTCAGTTCGAAATGGTACATGACACAGTTATTAATACACAGCAGAACTCCAGTCTTTGCCAGCAAGCGACCTTGCTGGTGGTGGTGTGTGTGTGGGGGGGGGGGCACTGCTGGTAGTCCCTCGCGGTACGTGGACATGTGTCTCTGTCAACTCTTACCACCACACTGACCTGCAACGTCCGAGGTTGACACCGCAGTAGCAGCCCTGGAACTGCTTCTATCCGGTCCACTGGTCCTCTGCGGCTGAGTCTGGTCGCTCTGCTGGCTTGAAACATACCATTGCTGATTGTAACTGCAGTCCATATAGAGGCTATGGTATAGGAACTGGTTCCACGGCTGGCCTGGCTACATTTCCTGATCAGGGGGGGGGGGGGCATTCAACTCCCCTGTCAATGGCGGGTTAACTGTGTTCAAATGGAGCAGCAGAGAAGGTGATTAGTGACAAATGCATAACTAATACATTATTTGGAGAACACATATGACATATGTGACATTAACACATAGGGAATTGGGTAATAGTTCAGTAATTCACCTCCCAGTAATACAGCACTGGGGAGCCTGAACAGGTGGCGGGCGGTGCTGCCAGCTTGATGACGTCATTGAGAGAGTATACTTAATGGCGTAGGCCTGTTTACTACTCGATCAGACTTAATGGCTATGAGCAGTGGGTTTTCTCCCAATCGGACTTAAGCGAATCTTAGGTTTCATCCCGATCAGACTGAATAGCGGGGTTAGGTTAGGTTAGACAGGCATACACCATTAAGTATACCTTCCCAATGACATCAAGCTGCCAACACCGCCCGCCACTTGTTCAGGCTCCTGTGCGCCTGCTGTAACACTGGGGAAGTGAATTACTGAACTATTACCAGGAATTGTAACTCAGAGCAAAATGAAGCTACTCACCATAGCATATTTTTGTTGGGCACCGCATCTGATTAGAGGAACAATTTCCCTTTAACTACATTGAACTGTTGATCACTGAAGTGCTTCTTGCATATTCTTGGGTTTCTCATTTGCTTGTAGCAGTCTGAACAATGAAGTACCCAGTTGCCCTTCTGACTGTGACAGTCACGTATCATGCAAGACATTGCTAGTTGATGCTGGAAAATCAAAACAACATCAGTTATGCACTGGTGACCAAACATCAGCAAACAATCACAAATTAGGATTGGCCAGTATGCAAAACGTGGCAAGTTTCGACAAGATCTCGTCGGGGCAGGGTTGGCACCAACACATCAAAATTGGGGCAGCTTTTGAAAATTTGGGGGCAGCTTTTTAACATTTGGGGGCAGTTTTGGAGATTTGGGGCAGCTTTTAAATGTAGGGGCAGAATTGTAAAGTTAGTGCAGCTGTGGGAATTTTGGGGCAGCTTTTGACTTTTGGGGCAGAAGTAACAATTTACCGATCCACAATAGATAAAACGTGATCGTGATTATGACCGCCAGCTTTTGGCTGAAAGGTGAATCCATACTAGATAAAACGCGATCGTGAATCATCCCATCCCCCCCCCCCCCCCCCCCAGGTCAACATTATTTGCTGACCGAGAACCGAAATGTCCTCGTCAGGGAAAAAAGGGGAAAATCCTGCTCCAAATGGGACAGCTTGCTGTCCCATTTGGGACAGGATTTGGCTATCCCAAATATCTTGTTGATGTTCCTGCCACGTTTTGCATACTAGACTGGATTGGTATGGGAGTGTAGGAGTCACCATCAAATGCCTTTGCCATCAATAGTTGTATCTTTTAACTGGGATGCAGCTGCTAGCTCCCATTCTTGCCAGCAAATTCAGGAGTTATTCAAAGCAAATGGCTATAGAAAGCAGCTTGTGCGCCGCCTGCACCAGGAAGTAGTCTAGTCACAGAAAGGACGACCTTGTAACATTGGACAGAATTAACCAGGTCAGCAAAGGAAGAAGGAAGAGCACAAGTCACTTGATGGGTAACTGACCAGTGTTGGATTTTGCATTTCACAACCTGGTCCCGGAGAGTAAAAATCCATAGGTGGAGAGTAAAATTGTATTGTCAGGCAAGTTAAGATTTTCATTTTGTTTTAATTATTTTACTTGGAAAGTAAAAAATCCTGATTTGTAATAGATATTAAATCACTGTGAGGAAAATTGAATTATATTTTAACTACAATGTCGGTAAGATCAGGCGAAAAGAGAGCAAATTTCCTGAACAAATAAATATGAAGAGCAAAATTCTTTGGACCCCCAAAAAAAACAGAAAATGGCAAAAATTCCAAGGCTGGCTTGCCGTACATTGACGAGTGTGTGTGCGAAAGTTAACTCTATTGCTAAACAATCTCACATGGAGTGGCGGTTGCATGGCCAAACACTCTGAAAAGCTGTCTTACTCGTTCTGCCTTTTCACAACCACAGTGTCCGTCTGGTTTACATGTTTGCAATGCGTGCGAGCCTGGTCTTAAAGGTAGATGTTTAACTTCTGGGGTAGTTTATAAGATTCCATGTGTCGTCTGTGGGGCCAAGGGGGAAGATGTGACCTACATAGGGGAAACAAAAAGACCAATCAGACTGCGTTTTAATGAACACATCCTCACTGCCAAAAACAAATCCCCTGAGACACCTATTGGAGATCATTTCATAGCGGCTCACCGGGGGCACCAATGTCTACATGGAGAAATCCCCTTATCTGTTGAGATTTTACCCAAAAAACTAGCGACCATCAGCACAGAAAAATGTATGAATCCCTCCCAGTGTCAGAAAAGTAGGCAGTTTCTCCATTTTTCTGAACTTGGAAGTTTTGTTCCGTGAAGACTTTGACTGTAAATAATTATTTGTTTAGTCTACGGGTGCAAATGGCTGACGAGCATAACAAAATGGCAGGAGAAGATAGACAAAAAAGTGTTTTGTGCTCGCATCCTGCGCCGTCTGGTGGCAGACTGGAGGGCTCGTCTCGTTGCATATATGATATGAAGGCAGAGTCACGCCGGCACATCCAAGCGTGATGTTCTGACAGTTCTGAGGGTGTCAACCATTTACCACAGTCAAAAGCTGGTATACGCATTAACAAATTTGTTCCGCCGCTGGCGAAAACAAATGTTCCGCGAACTTAGATCGTGGAACCACTTTTCTGACACTGATCCCTCCACATTTGAAAACATAAACTGGTGCTGAACAGAAATGTTTCATCTTGGCACATCATTTGACTGGTTTTAGAGGAGTGTTCACTAAAAAGCAATACATGTTTTACATGTTTTAATAATTACATGTTTGTGTAATTTTGATGAGTGTGTGTTATTAAAGTATAGGTACAATGTATGCTATCACGTGAAAGAGCAGGGAAACTTATAATGTAACCACTGGCTAGGTTTTGTTGTGACATATTCATTCATCTTTGCTTTATTGTATATGTGATCATGGCCTGTGGCCGAAAATTCATATAATATATATATATATATATATATATATATATAAATGCACTAAAACTTGAATAGTATTTTGTAAGGTCATATAAAAATATTTCTCACCATTAAATAGTTTGATCTGTATGGTTTACAACACCCTTTTCACAACTTACTGACGGTAGTTAAAATACTTAAAATGTAAAATAATGATACAATATGGTAGATATAAACTTACTCTGCTACAATGTCTTCTTGTTCTTGGTGGGTTAGGGCATGGTACAATATCAATATTGACAATATGCGATGCAGATCACCTTGGCCTTGGCATACGTGACAATTCTTGCGCTCTTTGCCATCTGGATGACGATTGTAGAAGGAGTTACTAAATTCAAGACGCTCTTGGCCAGGACGATAATGTCATGTCTTTGTTCGTTTTTCATCAAGTTTAGAGCTTTTAATTATCTGCAAGTCCTATACTGGATCACAAAAAGACTATTCAATTCAATTCTTGCGGGACTCTTTATAACTACATACTGTTCGTTCGGGTTTTGTGGTTTTTGTGGATTTTTTCCTTGCGGCCTTTAGCGTTGAGAATTTGGTGGTGGCGTATTACTTTTTTGGCATGCAAATTCATGAAAAACATCGAATTTTATGGGAAAAACTAGGTAACTGCTGCTGTCGTTGGAAAAAACACGTTTTTTTAATCAATATATTGCTTATTGTAACCGGAAATATGCCATAAGTGAGGTGTTTTCATTTACATAAAAGAGATGACCGACTCCGCCTCAACCAGTACTTCAGAAAGTACGCGGTGGCACCACCGCGCACTTTGAAATGTTCTTACGTGCAGAAGAGGTAATTTCCATAAAAATGTGACTACCGTGTGAATTCTACCACCTTTATAAGTAAGTTTTACTATGTAACTCAATTATTCTGGGAAAAACCCGTATAATCCCTTTAAGCAGTCAGTCAGCTCGCCGACTTGACTCCGGATCGGCGGCGGCCGGTACATCGGCGGCCACGAGCGCCGAGTCTTTCTCCGGTGCCGCCCAAGACACGATGGCCCTGTCGGATTCCGGTGGACGTTCAATTTTCTACGGCTTTATAAAGGCCGTAATTGTATTGCAAAATTAAGCTGCTATTAATGATTAATTTAACACGATTTAAACTAATCCGCTATGAGTTATAAAACGAGGCGAAACCAGCCACTCATATTTTCTTATGTGTATTGTACTATTGATCAATCAAAATCGAACTATTGATATGAGCGAAATGACTTAACGTCAGCTCCTCAAATATCGCCTGAACCGATTCCCCGGTGTTCCAACGTTTTCAACCCGACCTTTATCCATCTCAGATCCTTCCGTCGTCTCCGGATCGGCGGCGGCCGGTACATCGGCGGCCACGAGCGCCGAGACTTTCTCCGGTGCCACACAAGACGTGATGGCCCTGTCGCATCCTGATGGTACGCTCAATTTTGTACGGCTTTATAAAGGCCGTAATGGTATTGACAAATTAAGCTGTTATCAATCATTAATTTAACACGATTTAAACTAATGCGCTATGAATTACAAAACGAGGTGAAACCGGTCCACTCAGGTTCACTTATGTGTATTGTACTATTGATCAATAAAAATCGAACTATTGATACGAGCAAAACGACTTAACGCCAGCTCCTCAAATATCGCCTGAACCGATTCCCCGGTGTACCCACGTTTCCAACCAGACCTTTATCCATCTCAGATCCTGCCGTCGTCTCCGGATCGGCGGCGGCCGGTACATCGGCGGCCACGAGCGCCGAGACTTTCTCCGGTGCCACCCAAGACATGATGGCCCTGTCGGATCCTGATGGTACGTTCAAATTTGTAAGGCTATTTAAAGTTAGTAGATGTATTTACAAATTTAACTCATTAATTGGACACTCTGTATAACTAAGCCGCTATGTATTATGCAACATGGCGAAACCAGTTCAGTTAGATTTACTTAGGTGTAGTCAGTAGTGTACAATTGATCAATCAAAATCGAACTATTGATACGAGCGAAGCGACCTAACGCCGGCTCCTCAAATATCGCCTGAATCAGGCTCTGTCGGATCCTGATGGTACGCTCAACTTGAGCGTCTCAAGTGTATATGGCTTTATCAAGCCCGTCGTTGTATTTACAAATTAAGCTGCTTTAAAATAGTAATGTAACGCAATTTATATCTAAGCCGCTACGAATTATGAAACGATGCGAAACCAGTCAGACTTACTTATGAGTTAAATTTTCTTCTGTCTTCTCGCTATCAAACTATTGATACGAGCGAAATGACCTTGATCCAGCTCCTCAAATATCGCCTGAACCGATTCCCAGGTGGACCCACGTTTCCAACCAGACCCTTATCCATCTCAGATCCTGCCGTCGTCTCCGGATCGGCGGCGGCCGGTACATCGGCGGCCACGAGCGCCGATACTTTCTCCGGTGCCACCCAAGACGCGATGGCCCTGTCGCATCCTGATGGTACGCTCAAGTTTGTAGGCTTTTCAACAACAATTGCGTTGATAAAATAAGCTGCTATACATAATGCATTTAACATGATTTATAACCCGCTGTTAATTATGAAACGAGGCGAAACCAGCCTTGTTGATGGGCACTTCTGTATTCTCCTAATCCAACTATTGATACGAGCGAAATGGCCTAGATCCAGCTCCTTCAATATCGTCTGAATCGATTCCCCGGTGTACTCACGTTTCCAACCAGACCTTTATCCATCTCAGATTCTGCCGTCGTCTCCGGATCGGCGGCGGCCGGTACATCGGCGGCCACGAGCGCCGAGACTCTCTCCGGTGCCGGCCAAGACGTGATGGCCCTGTCGGATCCTGATGGTACGCTCAAGTTTGTACAGCTTTTTGAAGCCTGTTATATTTACAAATTAAGCAGCTATCAATTAATAATTTAACAGGATTTATAACTGAGCCGCTATGGATTATAAAACGAAGCGAAACCACTACCAGTCAGCCTGACTTATGTGCACTTCTGTCTTCTCCTAATCCAACTATTGATACGAGCGAAATGGCCTTGTTCGAGCTTTTCAAATATCGCCTGAACCGATTCCCCAGTTTACCCATGTCTCCAACCAGGCCTTTATCCATCTTAGATCCTGCCGTCGTCTCCGGATCGGCGGCGGCCGGGACATCGACGGCCACGGACCGTGGAGTCTTCCTCCGGCGCGGTAAGTACATGACACGAGTACGACGTCCCTGCCGGATCCTGATTGTAAATGGTAAGTTCCTGTAGCATGCATATTGCATATGTTTTGTGGGTCTCGTTTCTGTGCATACTTCCATAATCCATGACAAGATTAGATGAAATATTATAATATCATCATTCATCAGTTAAAATTTTGCCTCTTAATACTTAAACGCGCATCTCTACCGTTTGTGCAATCGGTGGTATACGTTCACGGTGCTGCCATGTAGTGCCCTGCGTAAGACTAAGAAAAGCGTGATGTAATTCTTTGGAAACGTTGTACAATGTTAAATGTATGCTACGTAGACCGGAATGACTTACACCAAACATCCCCTGGACTGAAGCAACGAATCACATTCCACATTGTTTGTGCAATAATGTGAACGCAACTCGCAAGTTACATTGTTATGTGAGGAACTTTGTCTAACATTTTAAGGAGAATTCACGTTTACATATAAACCGGCATTGGAAAATTATGGGCCTTCAATTTTGTGGGCCCCAAGCACACACAGTGGGCCCTCAATCTGTCGCGGACCCCCCCCCCCCCCCCGGAGCTAAATCCTAGCTACGCTACTGGATATGATATATAGCCCAATATTTGTTTTTGATCGAATCAATGGTTAATCGGTTCCAAACACTTCTAATTTTTGGAATCTTTTGAATCAATGCTATTTTCTATGCATGAGTCCAACCCAAAACAAGTAATTGAACCGTTCTAAAAAGTTTGAATCAAGAACCAACCTGACAACGACGCACCAATCAGGAGACGTTTCCACAGCCCCTTCACTCTGGGAAGGAATAAGCGCTGTCTCCTTTACAATTCGAGTAATTGTGTTAACTGGCTAGTATTTGTTTTGATTTTTGCGACCGCAGTACGAGAAAATCTCAAACGTGTTATATTATAAGGTCCAGACTGGTTATTGATTCACCTTTTTTGGAAGGATTCAATCACGATTCATTTAGGAATATGAATGATTCAGTCACCTTTTGATTCATGGATAATCATTTTGAGAAATTATCCTTTCCGATTCAAAGAATCAAAACATTTGTTGATCAAATCACGTTTGACTCACCATTGAAATAGCATTGTACAGTCTTTTTGATTCAATCAGCCTTGTTTCTATGCGGGTTTTGATTCAATCATGATTCATGAATAACAAAATCGGTGGTGAATCGATTCTTCTTTGATTCAAGGGCATTTGATTGAACGGTTCAAATCAATTCAAACAGAGTCGAATCAATAACCAGTCTGAATTCTGATAAGGTCGCCACTTTATCAAGCTTGTCTTGTATCCGCTGTCAACGCCGGACACTTCTGTTTTGCCAGTCCTTGAGCTTCGCGCTACTCCAAAGAAAACTCCACACACCCATGTTTCAAATTCCATTTATTAAGCACTGGTCTACACGAAAAAAAATAAAGCATTTTAACACGTTCTCATTAAACGGAACAGACGAAAACGTTTGGCCTCTTGCCAAACTCATTCGAGCAGCCGACATGACTGTTGTCCGGGTCACTGTGGTCACAAGGTGGACAGCAGCACTAGTGTCCCCATCAGCTGGGAGGACAGTGGCACCAGTGTCCCCATCAGCTGGGAGGACAACGTCACCAGTCTCCCCATCAGCTGGGAGGACAGTGGCACCAGTGTCCCCATCAGCTGGGAGGACAGTGGCACCAGTCTCCCCATTAGCTGGGAGGACAACGTCACCAGTCTCCCCATCATCTGGGAGGACAGCGGCACTAGTCTCCCCATCAGCTGGGAGGACAGTGGCACCAGTCTCCCCATCAGCTGGGAGGACAGTGGCACCAGTCTCCCATCAGCTGGGTGGACAGCAGCACTAGTGTCCCCATCAGCTGGGAGGACAGTGGCACCAGTCTCCCCATCAGCTGGGAGGACAGTGACACCAGTCTCCCCCATCAGCTGGGAGGACAGTGGCACTAGTCTCCCCATCAGCTGGGAGGACAATGGCACTAGTCTCCCCATCAGCTGGGAGGACAGTGTCACCAGTCTCCCCATCAGCTGGGAGGACAACGTCACCAGTCTCCCCATCAGCTGGGAGGACAGTGGCACCAGTGTCCCCATCAGCTGGGAGGACAGTGGCACCAGTCTCCCCATTAGCTGGGAGGACAACGTCACCAGTCTCCCCATCATCTGGGAGGACAGCGGCACTAGTCTCCCCATCAGCTGGGAGGACAGTGGCACCAGTCTCCCCCATAAGCTGGGAGGACAGTGGCACCAGTCTCCCCCATCAGCTGGGAGGACAGTGGCACCAGTCTCCCCCATCAGCTTGGAGGACAGCGGCACTAGTCTCCCTCATCAGCTGGGAGGACAACGTCACCAGTCTCTCCATCACCTGGGAGGACAACGGCACCAGTCTCCCCATCAGCTGGGAGGACAGTGGCACCAGTCTCCCCATCAGCTGGGAGGACAGTGGCACCAGTCTCCCCATTAGCTGGGAGGACAACGTCACCAGTTTCCCCATCATCTGGGAGGACAGCGGCACTAGTCTCCCCATCAGCTGGGAGGACAGTGGCACCAGTCTCCCCCATCAGCTGGGAGGACAGTGGCACCATTCTCCCCCATCAGCTGGGAGGACAGTGGCACCAGTCTCCCCCATCAGCTTGGAGGACAGCGGCACTAGTCTCCCTCATCAGCTGGAAGGACAACGTCACCAGTCTCTCCATCAGCTGGGAGGACAACGGCACCAGTCTCTCCATCAGCTGGGAGGACAGCGGCACTAGTCTCCCCATCAGCTGGGAGGACAGTGGCACCAGTCTCCCCATCAGCTGGGAGGACAGTGGCACTAGTCTCCCCATCATCTGGGAGGACAGCGGCACTAGTCTCCCTCATCAGCTGGGAGGACAACGTCACCAGTGTCCCCATCAGCTGGGAGGACAACGGCACCAGTCTCTCCATCAGCTGGGAGGACAGCGGCACTAGTCTCCCCATCAGCTGGGAGGACAGTGGCACCAGTCTCCCCCATCAGCTGGGAGGACAGTGGCACCAGTCTCCCCCATCAGCTGGGAGGACAGTGGCACCAGTCTCCCCCATCAGCTTGGAGGACAGCGGCACTAGTCTCCCCATCAGCTGGGAGGACAGTGGCACCAGTCTCCCCATCAGCTGGTGGAGGCTGGTGCGCCCTTGTTGCGCCGACTCATGAGCTCGTATTGGTAAAGGAATACTTCGGCGTCAAACTGGAGCTTCTCGAGCTCGCGGGGCTTGACTTTGCGCTTCTTTCCGGAGCGCCGCACTCGCGGACGCACCGCCCGGCAGCCGGTGTTGGCTGCGGCCGCCGCCGGCGGGGGTGGCGGCGGCGCTCGCTCTCCGGGGTGCGTCCGACTGGCCACCTGCTGGTCGGAATCACATGGCGCAGTGATGACAAGGGTCGGGGCAGGCTAACAGCTGACTGGTCGGAATCACATGGCGTGGTGATGACAAGGGTCGGGTCAGGCTAACAGCTGACTGGTCGGAATCCCATGGCGTGGTGATGACAAGGGTCGGGTCAGGCTAACAGCTGACTGGTCGGAATCACATGGCGCGGTGATGACAAGGGTCGGGTCAGGCTAACAGCTGACTGGTCGGAATCCCATGGCGTGGTGATGACAAGGGTCGGGTCAGGCTAACAGCTGACTGGTCGGAATCACATGGCGCGGTGATGACAAGGGTCGGGGCAGGCTAACAGCTGATTTCCATCGCTGGGGTTCAAATACTCCTGCAGTCAGAGAAGGTAATTGGCAGCGGCAGACTCCTGTGTGGACTAACGGCCGTTTAGTGAAATACTCCGTACGGAGAGGAGGCCAACCCGTGTAGAAAGAAGGACCCATACTCTGTGTGTGGAATTACACCTTGGTGTGTACCATGCATTACCAGGTAACAGGTAATGAGCGTTACCAGGTGCCCCGTAATGGGCTCGGTAAAACCTTATAAAGGGTTTACGAAACACTATTCATCATTGCTACTTACAAATTAAATATGAATTACAGCGATGGAATGGTGCTAGTACAGACAGTGCCTGAGCTGCCTAAATTGACACTCGGCCATTCCACTGGCGTGACCGTGTCCGACTGCCTACCGTTGGCGTGACCGTGTCAGGCTACCTACCACTGGCGTGACCTTGCCAGGCTGCCTACCACTGGCGTGACCGTGTCAGGCTACCTACCGTTGGCGTGACCTTGTCAGACTACCTACCACTGGCGTGACCTTGTCAGGCTACCTACCACTGGCGTGACCTTGTCAGACTACCTACTACTGTCGTGACCGTGTCAGGCTACCTACCACTGGCGTGACCTTGTCAGACTGCCTACCGTTGGCGTGACCGTGTCAGGCTACCTACCACTGGCGTGAACGTGTCAGGCTACCTACCGTTGGCGCGACCGTGTCAGGCTACCTACTACTCTGGCGTGACCTTGTCACGTGTCAGGCTGTCTACCGTTGGCGTGACCGTGTCAGGCTACCTACCACTGGCGTGACCTTGTCACGTGTCAGGCTGCCTACCGTTGGCGTGACCGTATCAGGCTACCTACCTTTGGCGTGACCGTGTCAGGCTGCCTACCGTTGGCGCGACCGTGTCAGGTTACCTACCGTTGGCGTGACCGTGTCAGGTTGCCTACCACTGGCGTGACCGTGTCAGGCTGCCTATCACTGGCGTGACCGTATCAGGCTACCTACCTTTGGCGTGACCATATCAGGCTGCCTACCACTGGTGTGACCGTGTCAGGCTACCTACCACTGGCGTGACCTTGTCAGGTTGCCTACCACTGGTGTGACCTTGTCAGGCTGCCTACCACTGGCGTGACCGTGTCAGGCTGCCTACTACTGGCGTGACCGTGTCAGGCTGCCTACCACTGGCGTGACCGTGTCAGGCTGCCTACCACTGGCGTGACCGTGTCAGGCTGCCTACCACTGTCGTGATGCCTACCGTACGGGTCCTGCTGCGCGTTTTGATGGCGGCCTGGCCGTGTGGCGCCGTGACCTGCTGGGCGATCCAGGGCTCGCGCAGGGCCTGCTCGGCTGTCGGACGGGTCACGGGGTTCGGATCGAGCAGCGACGAGATGAACTGTTTGGCCACCTCAGACACACCTGACCACGCCTGCCGGTCAGCCAGACGCGTCACAGGTCAGAAGAGGCACAACACCGGCCAATCAGATACAGCAGGTGTGCTGGGCTGATTGTAAAAACTCAAACGGTATTCGATAGCCCTGGGAAATTTATCGAGGGAAAGCTAATATTATTGACCTCGGGGTCACCGATGACGTCACAGGTTAGGTCAAGACAAAATGTTTGACCGTGTCAAAAGGTCTCGATGGATGGAATTGTCGCGCAAAATTGCGATATTAAACGCATAAGCAGTCGATAAATCGGTATGATTCGTGTGTCTGACACTTCTAAGTACAATTTTAAGCTGTTTATGACCTTGGGTCAGGTCAAGGTCATCCGAGGTCACGAGGTCAAACTGCAGATTACGGTCATTAGGCATTGTAACACATGTTTATGGGTTTGTTTTTCGTCTAGAACGCGGAAAAGGACCTTATAACATTGTTTTTTCCATATAAATAGAAGTAAAAAGCAAAAACGGAAATGCATTTTTTATGCATAGTAATGCTGTGAGAGGTGGTCGATTTTTGTCATTTAAAGGTCATAAGTCAGTAATTTTTGAAGTTATTGACTTCAAATTTGGTACACATATTCACCGAACACGTTTTTATCACATATATTTCGGTTTTGGATAATTCTGAGTTACAATAAAAAAAATTGTAAAAAGAAATGTATTTGGATTTCTCAAAATTTTGAATTGCAAAAATATTCAATAAACCGAGATAGCAGTTTGATAGCCAGGTCTATTGTCAGTAATTTGGGTTAAGACAATTTATTTTATCTCAAACATTGTACCTTGGACAGCGTTTTCCGCAAACCATTATTTTTTTAACAAAAACCGAAGAACATGACGTCACTCTGACGTCATTCCCGGTTGACCTATCATAACCTCATCTTTTTCCTTTGGCTAACATGTGTAGAATTTATGTCAGAGAAGGTACTGCAATATTGGTGGCAATACTAGTGTTGGTTTAGGAGTTATTGCAAAATAACCGGAGGGGAGGGGGGGGGGGCAAAATAGCCCCCCCCCCAGTAAGTCGCGTGTTAAGAGGAGACTAGAGCAGATAACAGAACAGAACGGAAAACGGATAACGCAAATCGGAGAACGAAAAACGGAGAACGGAGAACGGAGAACAGAGAACAGAGAACGGAGAACGGAGAACGGAGAACGGAGAACGGAGAACGGAGAACGGAGAACGGAGAACGGAGAACGGAGAACGGAGAACGGAGAACGGAGAACGGAGAACGGAGAACGGAGAACGGAGAACGGAGAACGGAGAACGGAGAACAGAGAACGGAGAACGGAGAACGGAGAACGGAGAACAGAGAACGGAGAACGGAGAACGGAGAACGGGGTAAGTGGAGTCGGTCGCTTTGAACCTTTCACACGGCTGCTTCGAGGTGCTACGAGCCTCTGCAGGCTCAAGAGGGTAGAGAAGAGACAGTAGCGACCCCACAGTGTCCCTCAGCCTCATCTGAGCCCGCTGATTTATCTTTCCGAACAGCGAACTCATATCTGACTCATCCATTCTCACCTCTCCTTCGAATCTGAACTTGGCGCGCATGATGAGTTTGTAGAGGCGGAGCCGGCTGGAGTTTTCGAACGGGAACGCGCCACTGAGCATGATGAAGGTCATGACGCCGACGGCCCAAATGTCCACCGAGCAGGTGTACGGCCGCCGGGTGACCACCTCGGGCGCGATGTACTCGGGCGTACCGCACGGCGTGTACATGTAGATGTCCTCGGCCCGCTGGCGTGCAGCCGCCAGACCGAAGTCGGTGATGATGACCTAAAGGCAACACACACGTCAATCGGTGGCAACAGGCTCTCACGAGCAGCTGCATCTCGACGATTGGCCATTAACCTCGAGTTTGACCTTCCATATGACATTGACTTGCAAAATGAATGTCATATTCGTGATCAGTGTAGATAAATTGAGCAGATAACTGTGTTTTGGACGTAATTAGAACACGTCACTAAATGCGTATACAACTACGTGCTAAGTCAACGGACATATATGGACACTTGCGAGACTGTCGGAACAGATTCATCGCTGGTAAAATATGGAATTAAAGGGGATATAAGATACCAGGTGCATCATCGTATCTTTACCAAACTAGCTGCTTCGTGTTTATGGACGCAGTGTTTTGCTATACTGAGCCGTAGTGCAGTGCATACCTAAATATATACCTTGGAGTCAGCTCCGGGGTGGTAGTAGAGCACGTTGTCCGGTTTGAGGTCGCGGTGGGTGACGCCGACGCCGTGCAGGTAGCGCACGCCGTCCAGCACCATCCGCAGCACACGCGCGCCGTCCCGCTCCGAGAAGACGCCGCGCGCCTGGATCTGGTCAAACAGGTCCCCGCCTGTGGCCAGCTCCAACACCAGGTACAGCTTCTCCGGCGACTCAAACACCTGCAGACAACACCAAACACAGCACGGGCAGGCACAAACACAGAGGGGGTCAGGTAAAGACGGAGTACAGTCCGATACAGACACAGCACGGTCAGGCACAAACACAGCACGGTCAGGCACAAACACAGAGGGGGTCAGGTAAAGATACAGTACAGTCCGATACATACACAGTGCAGTCAGATACAGATACAATACAGTCAGATACATACACAGTACAGTCAGATACAGACACAGTACAGTCCGATACATACACAGTGCAGTCAGATACAGATACAATACAGTCAGATACATACACAGTACAGTCAGATACAGACACAGTACAGTCAGATACAGACACAGTACAGTCAGATACATATACAATACAGTCAGATACAGACACAGTACAGTCAGATACAGACGCAGTACAGTCAGATACAGACACAGTACAGTCAGATATAGACAAAGTACAGTCAGATACAGACACGATGCAGTCAGATACAGACACAGTACAGTCAGATACAGACACAGTACAGTCAGATATAGACAAAGTAGTCAGATACAGACACGATGCGGTCAGAAACAGACACAGTACAGTCAGATACAGACACAGTACAGTCAGATACAGACACAGTACAGTCAGATACATATACAATACGGTCAGATACAGACACAGTACAGTCAGATACAGACACAGTACAGTCAGATACAGACGCAGTACAGTCAGATACAGACACAGTTACAGTCAGATACAGACACAGTGCGGTCAGATACAGACACAGTACGGTCAGATACATCATCATCATCATCAACATGTTTATTGTTTTATAACATATTTATATGGCATACATAAGGTAGAGTTGGCGCAAAAGCTGGGGAGCTTGACTCGAGGCGCCAACTCTAACACATATCATCAGGTACCTAATAACTCAACCGCCGCCGTATCACTGGTCATCGCGCGCAGCAGATCATACACCGCGCGCCCCGCCGGAGGAGCGGACCCACCAGAGGCCTACGATTTAATAAACACCAGTGAATCTGTGAGAGTTTTGCAAGTAGTTTTGGAAGTGACGGGCTACCGCGCGGCCGCCGCCGCTACTGAGACTCGTGCCGTGCAACAGGATTTGTGATTTGTGATACAGACACAGTACAGTCAGATACAGACACAGTACAGTCAGATACAGATACAGTGCAGTCAGTTACAGACAGAGTACAGTCATATACAGGCACAGTACAGTCAGATACAGACACAGTACAGTCAGATACAAACACAGTACAGTCAGACACAGACACAGTACAGTCAGATACAGACACAGTACAGTCAGATACAGACACTGTACAGTCAGATACAGACACAGTACAGTCATATACAGACACAGTACAGTCAGATACAGACACTGTACAGTCAGATACAGATACAGTGCAGTCAGTTACAGACACAGTACAGTCAGATACAGATACAGTGCAGTCAGTTACAGACAGAGTACAGTCATATACATGCACAGTGCAGTCAGATACAGACACAGTACAGTCAGATACAGACACAGTACAGTCAGACACAGACACAGTACAGTCAGATACAGACACAGTACTGGGTACAGTCCGATACAGACACAGCGGAGTCAGATACAGCCACAGCGGAGCCAGATACAGACACAGCACAGTCATATACAGGCACAGGGGGCAGGTACAGGCACAGGGGGCAGGTACTGGCACAAGGGGTCAGCGACAGACATATCGGGGTCAGATACAGACACAGAGACCAGAGTGGTCAGATACAGACACATCGGGGTCAGATACAGACACAGAGACCAGAGTGGTCAGATACAGACATATAGACCAGAGTGGTCAGATCTCTGGTCTATATGTCTGTCTATACAGACACATCGGGGTCAGATACAGACACAGAGACCAGAGTGGTCAGATACAGACACATCGGGGTCAGATACAGACACAGAGACCAGAGTGGTCAGATACAGACACATTGGGGTCAGACACAGACACAGAGACCAGAGTGGTCAGATACAGACATATAGACCAGAGTGGTCAGATCTCTGGTCTATATGTCTGTCTATACAGACACATCGGGGTCAGATACAGACACAGAGACCAGAGTGGTCAGATACAGACACATCGGGGTCAGATACAGACACAGAGACCAGAGTGGTCAGATACAGACATATAGACCAGAGTGGTCAGATCTCTGGTCTATATGTCTGTCTATACAGACACATCGGGGTCAGATACAGACACAGAGACCAGAGTGGTCATATACAGACACATCGGGGTCAGATACAGACATATAGACCAGAGTGGTCATATACAGACACATCGGGGGCATATACAGACATATAGACCAGAGTGGTCATATACAGACACATCGGGGGCATATACAGACATATAGACCAGAGTGGTCAGATCTCTGGTCTATATGTCTGTCTATACAGACACATTGGGGTCAGATACAGACACAGAGACCAGAGTGGTCAGATACAGACACATTGGGGTCAGATACAGACACAGAGACCAGAGTGGTCAGATACAGACACATTGGGGTCAGATACAGATACAGAGACCAGAGTGGTCAGATACAGACACATCGGGGGCATATACAGACATATAGACCAGAGTGGTCATATACAGACACATCGGTGTCAGATACAGACACATCGGTGTCAGATACAGACATAGTGGGGTTAGGAACAGACACAGAAGGGTCAGGTACAGATACAATGGGGTCAGGTACATACATACCTACATGTACCTGCCCTGCCCCCTGTGACTGTACTCAGTACTGTGTCTATCTGACTGTACTGTGTCTGTATTAATTTTGCAGCTTAGGTTATTTACGGCAGACGTAAATTCGACAGAGTGTCGGACTAGCGCAGTGACTTGGGCTGGATGACGCGTGAGCAGCTGTACAGTGTACACGTACCATACGCTCTGCTTACTGCACAAGGTCGTCCGATCTGGCGAACGCGAAGCCCTAGAATCCCTGAACCCCTGCTGTGTGCACAACCTCATCATTGCGTGAGCGACATACTAGGCAGGATGATCAGTTATATGTGCCCCGATCAAGGACTGAGGGTGGCAAACTCCTCGCTGCCGGAGCGGAGCTGCTGCAGCACGGTCTGCACGGCGTCCACTAGCTACAGCGCCTTGGTCAGGTCGTCTCCTTTCTCCTGCAGAGAAAGAGCGAGGGGCCGCATAATGCCGGCCAGGCGCCCGGCGATGACGACGCCCACCAGAAACTCGGTCCTGGAGATGGCGCTGTGCAGCAAAGGGATGCGCCGTAATTCCGTTATTTCCGTCACACAGTGGCTACCAATAACAGGTCGCATCGATCATTTATTTATTCCGTATCGAAATTGAATACAACATGGAAATCACGGTGTGTATAAATATTAAATAAGACTCGAGTAAAGGGGGAGGGGCAAAATATGCGTTGGCCCCCTTTGAATGCCAAATGGGGGGGGCATGCCCCCACCCCTGCGGCCGCCATTGACTGAGTGTCGTCCTGCGGTACATCCGGGACGGATGGCCTGCCGATAGACCACATTCTCCGGAGAGACAGACACCAGTCACGCCCCTCAGCCCGTGGGCTTGGCCCACCCGCCCTTGGGAGAGGACGCATGCGGACTATTGCGGGCCTGTAAACGGACAGATGCTGCTGGTGATCGCTGACGTGTGCACCAAATGGTTGGATCTATGTACAGTCGGTCTCATAATGATCTTCCCTAGCTCTGGGTCTCCCACGGTAGGCAAAACGATAGCTGGCTGAATCCCGCACCGAGGCGGGGCCGGACCGGTTTAACAGCTCGCCCGGTGGCAAATTCCCGAAGTCTAATAACCATTCGCACCAATTCATTTGATTGGTCGAATTCACTTAGATGTGACGTCACTGTGACGTCACAGTCTCCCTACCTATTGCGCATGCTCATTGGTTAATCTGGAGGATCTGGAGGCTATTTTTGTGTTGGATCCTATAAGAAAGGCCGCATATAGAAGGTAGAGTCATTAGGCGATTTGACCACTCCGTGATACTGCGGTGTCACCAGCTGTTTCCTGTCGCGATGGCGAAAATACATGTCTTTCAAAATTACTATTAACTTCTATTGGCGCGCCTCGACAGGTAATATAAAACCGAGGTTGAAATATAAACGCGTTTTCCGCTTTCTAAACACAGTTGTCGCATGTGTCAACTGAACTGACTTGCTCCGTGCTCGTTTCATGGAATCTCTGGGTGGAAAATTACGTATTTAAAATTCAACGCCTTACCTTCTAATATTACTTATAGGTACAATCGAAATAAATACGTATTATCGAAATATTCAGGGAATAATTGTCTAACACTGCTATTTTGGTCGACCGCCTGCAATATAAATATAATACAGACTCCGAATATAGGTACTGTTGCCTACCGATCTGACATGTAAACGGAGATCAAATGCACTTCTGCCTGACAACCGCGCCGTAACGAGAATAAACTATATGCTTCATATGGTGCGCACCGAGGCTAAGCGCATCACACACAGCGATCGCTTCGATTATTGTCGCTTATAGGGCCTTGATTGTCGCGGCCCAGCATCCCATTCAGGGAGGTGCCAACCTCCCCCGGTGGTATAATGGACTCGCCCAGCAGCTATGAAGTCATCTCCAATTCCGAGTGCGAATGGTTATTAGACTTCGGGAATTTGCCGCCCGGTGCCAGCCGATACTTGACGGAATCTGCACCGCTCCGTCCTGGTCTGACCCACACAGGCCGATCGGGTAATAACAATGCGCATTCGTGGCGAGGTTGTGTGGCTGACCGTGGTTGGAAATATACGCAGACCTAGAATGTCAAGTTAGCGACGATGTCTGTGATGACCAGTTTGAAGAAAACCATAGGTCTGTGGACTGTGACGCATCGCTAAATGTGTGCAATTGATAGAACACTGCACGGGATTTGTATCTCAAGTTGGCCGATACCGTCGTCACAGATGTCGTCTCAGAAATGGCTATCCATCGTGTCGCTTGCGACGATTGAGAAATCTGCATTGCGCCAAAAAATAAAGTGTCGATATTTTGACCTGATCTCAAAGTCAATGCTAAATTTAAACACGTAGCCAGTCAGATGCTCTATCAGCTACACACCTGTGGCCTTTCTCATAAAGGTTTGGTAGTACAATTTTGTAGTATAGTTGTAAGATTGTGTAGTAAAGTTGTAAAATTGTGTTTCATAAAGCAAAAACTACTACTTACTACACTCGAGACTTTACAACTTTACAACTCTACAATGTTACTACTAGTTAGTAAGAAAATTTACGCGTTCTGTTTCATAATGGTCAGCTGATTTTCCGACGGTAGTAGAGTTGTAAAAAATATTTACAACTCTACTACCAAATAAACACATGCTCCTTTCCGTAGTAAAAACTTATGGACCAGCCAGTCTTTATCTCACCCTATACCTACCACTCGTGAACGGTATGGAAGATGAGAGAAGAGAGAGAGAGGAGAAGAAACAGACGAATACTTAGAGAACGGATCAACATGACGTGGGATGTGCCTGCATCATTTAGGTGAGTTTTTCGCTGTACGGCTGTAGCAATGATGTTTGGTGGAAATGTTGGCATGATATTGGCAATGAGATTATTTACTTAACGTTATCATCATAAGCAGGTAATTATGATATATCCATTTGAAGCACAACAAAATTTATGGTTTCTTCAATCAACATAAATGTCCTTTATCCATATCCATCTTTGTCCATAAATATCCTTTTGTAATGTTCTTGACTACTACCTTTTAAGTTTGGCTATTTTAAATTGTTTCGTTTGTTCTTTAGGTTTGTTGTTTTCGTTTTCATACAATGATATATTTCCTTTTAAAAATATTAGAATGCTTTTTCGTATTTCATTTAATTTTTACCAATATACAGGGGCGCAGCCAGGGGGGGGGGGGGCAAGGGGGGCAATTGCCCCCCCCCCCCCCTTACGGGTCACAGGGGCCCCGCCGAGATTGGCCCAGATACCATTTGCATTAGCTAAATGGCTTTCAAAAAGTCACAGAGGAGCCCTCAAACCAGGCAAGGGTCACTCTGGTGCATGCCAAGGGCCCTCAGAGACACTGAAGGGCTTTCGAAGCCGGCCCAGGGGGCCTCTTAGGCATGTCCAGGGGCCATTGAGCCCACCGAGGGGCCCAAAAAACTGTCCAGGGGCCTCTCCAGCATGTCCAGGGGCCCATTGAGCCCACTCAAGGATGCAAACACATGCCCAGGGACCTTTCAAGCATGCCCTGTGGCCCATTGAGCCCACTCAGGGGCCCTAAAAACCTGCCCAGGAGCCTCTAGAGCATGTCCACTTGTTCAGGGGCCAATTGAGCCCACCCACAACCCAAAAACATGCCCAGTGGCCTCTCGAGCATGTCCAGGGGCCCATTGAGTATGTTCAGGGGCCTCTCGAGCCTGGCCAGGGGCCATTATAGTCTGTTTTGGGGCCTCTTGAACCTGCCCAGGGGCCCATTATAGTTTTCCCAGAGCACGATCGAGTCTGTTCAGGGGCCTCTCGAACCTGCCCAGGGGCCATTAGAGCCTGTCCAGAGGCCTCCCGAGCTTGTCCAGGGGCCGTTGAGTCTGTTCAGGGGCCTCTCGAACCTGTCCAGGGGCCTCTCGAACTTGCTCAGGGGCCCATTGGGTCTGTTCAAGGGCCTCTTGAACCTGCCTAGGGTCCATTAGTCTGTTCAGGGGCCTCTCGAGCTTTCCCAATGGTCCATTGATCCTGTCCAGGGGCCTCTCGAACCTGCACAGGGACTATTAGAGTCTACTTAGGGGCCTCTCGGCTTGCCAAGGGGCCATTGAGTCTGTTCAGGGCCCTCTCAAGCTTATCCAGAGGGCCATTGAGTCTGTGCACGGGGCCCTCAAGCCTGCCCAGGGGTTGCTAGCCGTCGCCTGCAGCGCCTGCTATAGCTGGAGCGCCTGCTAGCCGTGGTCGGCGCGGTTATAATGAGCGGTAATGTGCTGTACTCTGACCCACCTGGTGCAATGTTTTCTTGGGTTTCAAAATGGTTATTTGATAAGTCTGATGCGTTTTTGAATTCGTGTGGGGGGGGGGGGGGGGGTGGTGGTAGTACAAAACAATTTAACCATTTTCCTCTCAGGAGTGTGCGCTGCAATATTTGTCAGCCAGGGGCGTCGCCGACGGGAGGGTCGGGGGGAGGTCTGGGCAAACTCTCCCCACTTTTTGAAGGCGGTGGAGGGTCGACCCCCCCCCCCCCCCCACCTCCCCACACACACACACACACACTTTTTGAGGGAAAAATAACAATTTATCGTAAAAATTGTCTTTGCAGTGCAGTACAAATCCAGCTATGTCAAAAACTAGTGTCAAAAACTGGAAAAATTTCGCGCCGCTTCGCGGCATGCCACAAGTTTCGCAATTGCTTATACAAATTTGGAAAATAGGAAAAAGAATTGCATTAAGTGTCTGGCAGAGGCTCTCCTTGGCGGTAATTGCTGGCCCCAGGGCCCATTCCCTTCATAAAATATTCACTTTTAAGTTTCAAGCAGGCTACATGTTTAGCTAGTTTACCGAGTTCCGAAAAAGGCGACGCGAACGCAAGGACGAGGAGATCGGCACCCGGAAGCTGCTCCAGCGGTGCACAATTTGCTGGACCGAAGAGCTAATAGTCAAAACAGGCCAGGACCATCTCCCCAAGCCATCTCACCTCACGGTCTGGTTCCAATATTAACATTTCGTTTTCCAGGACCTAAAATTAACATCTTCACGCCGCTTCGCGGCGTCACATCGGTAGTCATCGTCATAACGAAGCCATAGTCATCGTCATCGGTTCGTCGTAACGCTGAATTGCATGAATATATTTTTTAGCTTATTATCCTCTACAAGGCACACCGCCTATATTTCTGGGTTTTATCAGGCAAAACCGTAAAAATTTCGCGCCGCTTCGCGGCGCTAACTAACAAGTACATACCTACCTACTATACCTACCTACTATAGCATTTAAAAATGCTGCAAAGGCTTAAATACTCGTATCAAAATGGGAGTACATTTTTTCGTCATTTCAGCCCCCCCCCCAACTCAAAAGCCGACCCCCACCTGTTGTCATGGCTAAGCTATGATTTCTCTCCTGTACGTAACAATACAAATTAGTAATGCGCTCAGTACAATGCCTACTGAGGGTCCTGGTCCAATCCAGTTCATCAAAAGTAGACGAAGAAAAAATGTTAAAAAGGGGGCCTCACAAAATAAAGTGGTCGAAATCCGTAGAGTTTTTCATATCCAGGGGTATTTTTTGGGGTGGGGGCCTCTCCCAGGTGCTTGCCCCCCCCCCCCTTTCTGAAGGTCTGGCTGCGCCCCTGCCAATATATCACAGCAATTTATAAAGTCCTTGCTTTGTCTTTCACGCAGCAGATTACTATCATGCCATTTTTACTAACCTACAACAATACAAAGTACTACGCTTTATGAAACACGCGACAGTAGTAAGTAGTAAACTTGAAACTACAATTCTACTACAGTAGTAAGATTGTGAAAATTCTTTATGAGAAAGGCTACTGGTGATGCTTCATAGCAGAGTTCGCCATGGGCTGGGCTGGCCCTATGGGCCATGGGCTGGGGCTGGGCCTGGGCCGGGCCTCAAATTTAAGGAAATCACTGGGCTCCGGATGGGCCTGGGCCTGACAATTTGGAAGTAATGTGCGCGTCGCACAAGCTCAGGTCAGAGCTAAAAATATTATAACCAGCAGTTCACTTACACAGCAGCACACTGTTGTTGTGGCTGTGGCTTTTTTGTTAGCATAGTTGGTTCATTGTTTCACATTACGTATACAAGTAATATGCTAGGATAATGATTGCAAATTTCGTGAAAATAATGATATGCTTAATCTGAACGGGGCGGACCGGGCCTGGGTCTCAATATTATGAATTTGACCGGACCTGGTCCGGGCCTGGGCTTGGTGGTCATGGGCCGGGCCGGGCTGGGGGTTGGTGGGCACTTGGCGAAGACTGCTTCATAGACCTAAGGTTCTAAATACTGTCGTCGCAGATATCGTCACTAACTTAATGGATATAAACCTGCCCGGGTGTTTGTGGAGCGTGAAGGACGGAGCGGCGTGATGCGAACATATCAGTGCGAGGCCCACTGCATTTATCTGCTTTTTCGTGTAGAATCATCAGGTGAACGTTTGGATTCGTAATTTCCGGGTTCTGCATTGCACATGACACGTGGCATGATAACAAATACACGTAAAAGCGCCTGGTGCCAGCGCAGTTCGAACCCACGACCAATCTACGAATACGCTAGGAGTAGACAGCTATACCGACTGAGCTGTTTGGGCTGATGTGATGCACACTGTTATTCAGCCTCCAATATTGGATCTCTGCCAGCTCAGGGCAGGCGACCTCTTGACCCTCGAGACAGACGGCCCTGACCACCGCCCGGGTCGCGGCGCATTCCATTCCGACAAAGCCCCGCACTCCCTCCCTCCCTCCCCCTCCCCAGGTCACGCACCTGCCAGACAGCCACAATGGGTACCAACCTATGGTGGGGAAACCACTGTTTTGTTGTGCCTATCGCGACCGTAGCGCTACGTGGTAGCAAGGGAAGTTCATTATAAGACCGACTGTACAGTCAGTCTTATAATGATCTTCCCTTGCCACCACGTAGCGCTACGGTCGCGATAGACACAGCAAAGGTGGTTTACCCACCGTAGGTTGGTACCCATTGTGGCTGTCTGGCAGGTGTGTGACCTGGGGAGGGGGAGGGCGGGAGGGAGTGCGGGGCGTTGTCGGAATAGAATGCGCCGCGACCCGGGTGGTGGTCAGGGCCGTCTGTTTCGAGGGTCAAGAGGTCGCCTGTCCTTAGCTGGCAGAGATCCAATATTGGAGACTGAAAAACAGTGCTCCACACGTAAGCCCAATAGGTTAGTCGGTATAGCTGTCTACTCCTAGCGTATTCGTAGATTGGTCGTGGGTTCTAACCGCACTGGCACCAGGCGCTTTTACGTGTATTTCTTTCTTAATCATGCCACGTGTCATGTGCAATGTAGAACCCGGAAATTACGAATGCAAACGTTCACCGGATGATTCTACACGAAAATCCAGGCAAATGCAGTGGGCCTCGCACTGATATTTTCGCATCACGCGGAACGCCGCTCCGTCCTTCACGCTCCACAAACACACCCGGGCGGGTTTATATCCATTAAGTTAGCGACGATATCTGCGACGACAGTATTTACAACCTTAGGTCCAGGGGCGCAGCCAGACCTTCAGAAAGGGGGGGGCAAGCACCTGGGAGAGGCCCCCCACCCCAAAAAATACCCCTGGATATGAAAAACTCTACGGATTTCGACCACTTTATTTTGTGAGGCCCCCTTTTTAACATTTTTTCTTCGTCTACTTTTGATGAACTGGATTGGACCAGGACCCTCAGTAGGCATTGTACTGAGCGCATTACTAATTTGTATTGTTACGTACAGGAGAGAAAGCATAGCTTAGCCATGACAACAGGTGGGGGTCGGCTTTTGAGGTTTTTTTGGGGGGGGGGGGCTGAAATGACGAAAAAATGTACTCCCATTTTGATACGAGTATTTAAGCCTTTGCAGCATTTTTAAATGCTATAGTAGGTAGGTATAGTAGGTAGGTATGTACTTGTTAGTTAGCGCCGCGAAGCGGCGCGAAATTTTTACGGTTTTGCCTGATAAAACCCAGAAATATAGGCGGTGTGCCTTGTAGAGGATAATAAGCTAAAAATTATATTCATGCAATTCAGCGTTACGACGAACCGATGACGATGACTATGGCTTCGTTATGACGATGACTACCGATGTGACGCCGCGAAGCGGCGTGAAGATGTTAATTTTAGGTCCTGGAAAACGAAATGTTAATATTGGAACCAGACCGTGAGGTGAGATGGCTTGGGGAGATGGTCCTGGCCTGTTTTGACTATTAGCTCTTCGGTCCAGCAAATTGTGCACCGCTGGAGCAGCTTCCGGGTGCCGATCTCCTCGTCCTTGCGTTCGCGTCGCCTTTTTCGGAACTCGGTAAACTAGCTAAACATGTAGCCTGCTTGAAACTTAGAAGTGAATATTTTATGAAGGGAATGGGCCCTGGGGCCAGCAATTACCGCCAAGGAGAGCCTCTGCCGGACACTTAATGCAATTCTTTTTCCCATTTTCCAAATTTGTATAAGCAATTGCGAAACTTGTGTCATGCCGCGAAGCGGCGCGAAATTTTCCAGTTTTTGACACTAGTTTTTGACATAGCTGGATTTTTACTGCACTGCAAAGACAATTTTTACGATAAATTGTTATTTTCCCCTCAAAAAGTGTGTGTGTGTGTGTGTGGGGAGGGGGGGGGGGGTCGACCCTCCACCGCCTTCAAAAAGTGGGGAGAGTTTGCCCAGACCTTCCCCCGACCCTCCCGTCGGCGACGCCCCTGGCTGACAAATATTGCAGCACACACTCCTGAGAGGAAAATGGTTAAATTGTTTTGTACTACCATCACCCCCCCCCCCCACGAATTCAAAAACGCATCAAACTTATCAAATAACCATTTTGAAACCCAAGAAAACATTGCACCAGGTGGGTCAGAGTACAGCACATTACCGCTCATTATAACCGCGCCGACCACGGCTAGCAGGCGCTCCAGCTATAGCAGGCGCTGCAGGCGACGGCTAGCAACCCCTGGGCAGGCTTGAGGGCCCCGTTCACAGACTCAATGGCCCTCTGGATAAGCTTGAGAGGGCCCTGAACAGACTCAATGGCCCCTTGGCAAGCCGAGAGGCCCCTAAGCAGACTCTAATAGTCCCTGTGCAGGTTCGAGAGGCCCCTGGACAGGATCAATGGACCATTGGGAAAGCTCGAGAGGCCCCTGAACAGACTAATGGACCCTAGGCAGGTTCAAGAGGCCCTTGAACAGACCCAATGGGCCCCTGAGCAAGTTCGAGAGGCCCCTGGACAGGTTCGAGAGGCCCCTGAACAGACTCAATGGGCCCCTGGACAAGCTCGGGAGGCCTCTGGACAGGCTCTAATGGCCCCTGGGCAGGTTCGAGAGGTCCCTGAACAGACTCGATGGTGCTCTGGGAAAACTATAATGGGCCCCTGGGCAGGTTCAAGAGGCCCCAAAACAGACTATAATGGCCCTGGCCAGGCTCGAGAGGCCCCTGAACATACTCAATGGGCCCCTGGACATGCTCGAGAGGCCACTGGGCATGTTTTTGGGCCGTGGGTGGGCTCAATTGGCCCCTGAACAAGTGGACATGCTCTAGAGGCTCCTGGGCAGGTTTTTAGGGCCCCTGAGTGGGCTCAATGGGCCCCAGGGCATGCTCGAAAGGTCCATGGGCATGTTTTTGCATCCTTGAGTGGGCTCAATGGGCCCCTGGACATGCTGGAGAGGCCCCTGGACAGTTTTATGGGCCCCTCGGTGGGCTCAATGGGCCCCTGGACATGCCTAAGAGGCCCCCTGGGCCGGCTTCGAAAGCCCTTCAGTGTCTCTGAGGGCCCTTGGCATGCACCAGAGTGACCCTTGCCTGGTTTGAGGGCTCCTCTGTGACTTTTTGAAAGCCATTTAGCTAATGCAAATGGTATCTGGGCCAATCTCGGCGGGGCCCCCTGTGACCCGTAAGGGGGGGGGGCAATTGCCCCCCTTGCCCCCCCCCCTGGCTGCGCCCCTGCACACAGGGCTGCCAGACTCGAGCTCCCAGTTGGCATGGTTACCTATATCCGAAACAACTCACCAGGTTGCAAGGAAAACTTCGATGAAAACGATAACAACCCAATTCGAGAATCCCAACAAATCATACCAATTAACCCGCGACTTACTGGGGGGGGGGGGGGTATTTTTTGCTCCCCTCCCGTTCTTTTGCAATAACTCCTCAACTAACACCGGTATCGTCACCAAACTTTCAGTACCTTCTCTCACATCAATTCTACATATGTTGGCAAACGGAAAAATATGAGGTTATGATAGCTCACGCGAGAATGACGTCAGAGTGACGTCATGTTCTTCGGTTTTTGTTGCAAAATAATGGTTTGCGGAAAACGCTGTCAAAGGTACGATGTTTGAGATAAACTCAATTGTCTTAACTCAAATTACTGACAATAGACCGGGCTATCAAACTGCGATCTCGGATTTTTGAGTTTTTGCCAAATTCAAAATTTGAGAAATTCAAATACATTTTTTTTAACAAAATTTTCACCAAAAAAAGAAGAATTATCCAAAACCGGAATATATGTGATCGAGACGTGTTCGGTGAGTATGTGTACCAAATTTGAAGTCGATATCTTCGAAAATGACTGACTTATGACCTTTAAATGACAGAAATCGACCACCTCTCATGCATAAAAAACGCATTTCCTTTTTTGCTTTTTACTTCTATTTATATAGAACAAACAATGTTCTAAGGTAATTTTTCGCGTTCTAGACGAAAAACAAACGCATAAACATGTGTTACAACGCCTAAAGACCGTAATCTGCAGTTTGACCTCGTGACCTCGGATGACTTTGACCTGACCCAAGGTCATAAACAGCTTAGAAAGGTACTTATAAGTGTCAGACACACGAATCATACTGATTTATCGACTGCTTATGCGTTTAATATTGCAATTGTGAGCGACAATTCCATCCATCAAGACCTTTTGACACGGTCAAACATTTTGTACTTGACCTGACCTGTGACGTCATCGGTGACCTCGAGGTCAACAATATTATGTTTCCCCCGATAAATTTCCCAAGGCTATCGAATGTCGTTTGAATTTGTACATTCAGTCCAGTAGTTCCGGAGATCCGAGGGGGGGGGGGCAAAAAATAGCCTCCCCCAGTAAGTCGCGTTATGAAATATACCCAGTAACTCGCGGGTTAATAATGTTACGAACCGTGTCATTACATGGCGGAGTTGCCTGCCGATCCAGACCACGTATTGCGGCTTAGTCTCACTATACGTAACTCCGGGACGTGACGTCACACCATTGGCAGGTGTGAGGCGGTAAGACAATCACACCATAGTGCCGGAAATCACCGCGAGACATGCAAACCAGTAGTCAAATAACCAGTAGCCAATGGTCAAACACAGCGGCCAAGATCAAACATGACGATACGTCATAATAGAGGCGAATTCGCGCCACTGCAGTGCGATACTACATACTAGTGATGTAATTTTCCCAAAAGAATCCTGACCGATTCCAAACCGATACCGAATGGGAGGCATTTCGGTTATCGAATACCGACGGATTTCAGTTGAAGCCAAAAGTGTCAAAATTTTGGCCGATTTGCAAATTTTATACTTTTTATGTAGATAACACACCGGCAAAAATAGCTTCGTTTAACATCATAAAACACACATTTACAGTTTCCAAAAAGACAGTATAATTAATAATTGTGAAAAAGGAACAAATGCATTTACAAAGCAAAGTATGCTGCAAGATGAACCAGGATGAAAAAATGTGACCTCAATCATTTCATATTAATTTGCAGCATAATACATATTACATAAATACATACATACTAGGAATAAATACATTTTATCTGGCCAAAGTTGGATGGGCATACTGGTTACTGGTTTGTGCTTGCTACTTAAGATGGTATACAATACTTATGTTTTAAGGATCTCACTTCCTCTTGTGAGCAATATCTTCAATCTTGATATAATAATGATGTGTTCTATTTAGTTTTAACATTAATTGATTGAATTTGGAGCAAATCTTGCTGGATATAATGTGTAAAAGTGTGACAGAAAAGTGAGTTGTTAAACTGTATAAGCCTGACCGACCGATTACCAAATCGGTCACAACATTTGTTTCGGTTACCAAAATTTCGGTAACCGATTGACACCACTACTACATACTGCCGCGCCGTGATTTCGCAGCTTACGTAGACTTGGATTTAGCGATAGAGCTGATCGCCGTCAACTTTGACCACCTGATCCTCCTGATGAGGGCTTTGCTGCACGATACGCCACTTTACTGAAGTCGTAAATGCATGAAGCCCGCTGAGCCTGATCGACAGTGGTCGACGTTTCATCAGGGACCGGGCTGTGCACCTGTAACGCCACAAGACCCAGGCGCTGCTGACACGTTTGCGGAGTGGATACAGGTGTTTAATGCAATGGATTCCTGGCTGGATAAAATGCTCATCGCATTCGCAAGCAACATCCATCACCGTTCTTTATTGACAACATTCGTTGAAGTAGATCTGCAATGTTTAAGAGCTTTCCCACGCTCCCTACCAGGTAGCCAGCAGGTATACCTATTACCTACCCAGTGGCTCTATCTGCCCATTGACGACTGCGCCGGTCAGGCCGGAGATAGGCCATCTCGGCATGCTGGCTGTTCGGCTGTTGGCGGCGGGCCGCGCTCAGAAGCCACCGGGGGACGGCAAAGCTCGCCGCCGGATCTCGACAGGAATTCGGCGCCCCACACGCGGACTCTCTCCGCGGAACCGGCGCACGTTCAGCCGGGACGTGGTCGGCGGCGAAATACGGCGCGGCGCGGCGCGGCGCGGCGCGGCGCGGCGAGACGTGGAGTGACGCGGCGTCGACAAAGGATCCGCCCGGAGGCCATCGGGCGACCACGTCCCCCGGACGTGATCGGAGCGATCACCAGACGCTCGTGCTGCAGGCGAGGAAGCGCCGCCGTACAGGCTAACCAATGCAATCCGGATGTGTGATGACGAATACATCAATAAGCTGCCTTTGGCAGTGGACCTGCTGCCAACAATGAAACAGGAGTATAAAAACACAACAAACAATCATGTCCTTGTGTGTATTGTTTGTTTTAACCGGAACTCTGAATGAGCTAAGAACACATGCTGGTGATGACTGCCAAACTAACAGTCATTCCAGCAGCCCACTCACGCGTCCCAGTCTCGATGATAGGATACATGGCCCACGAAGCCCCGGAACTGAACCAGGGACCTCTGGGTGTAGCTCCGTCGGGAGAGCGCTGGACTACAGATCTGACCCGCCCTGCAGCAAGGTGGGTTCGAGCCGCTTCAGCGCTCGCATTTGCGCCTGGCGGCGATGACTTGCGGCCGGTGGCAGCGGCCGCGTTCAAGGTCAGATGAAGCCAGCGAGCCGGGCGCGGAGTCCTCAGTCGTTCGGGGACGTTCAACGTTCGTCTCTAAATTCTACCGGTGACTGAAATTGCGCGATCGGATGGTGGGGTCAGGGTCTGGCCCGCGCAACAAGCTTAGCTTAGCGTGGTTCCTGATCTCGGAAATCCATCCCATCAAAACATTCGAACTAAATGTATAATACAAACAAAATATATGGGTGGATTTACACTTGCCAGAACGAGCGTGCCGAGTGTTGACCTTTGTGATGCGCCGCGCATTGAGTGGCCCTCAGCCCGGTAAGTAGGCGGCGAACTGTGTAACGCCACGTGGAGCCCCGCACCGCAGGGGTGGGGTGAGTATCATCAACAAGGCCCCAACACCCGTCCAGCGGCACAGCTGCGATTCATCACGTAACTCCAGCCCGACGCCCCCCGAAACAGCGCGACATGAACAGGACGACTGCTGGTGATTGGACCATTGGACCATCATTGCATCGCAGGGTCACAGGGTGCATCCATTGCAATGATGCACGTAAGGGCTTTACAATAATGCAGAAATGCAGTCACCTGCGGGCTGCGAAGGCATTTTTCAGCTGCTCATCTCCCTCCATATCCGTTCGCAATAACATGGCATTCCATAACATATGGATGCTAATGAGAAGTATAGCGTCGGGAGTCATATCACCACACCTAACACAACTCCATCGTGGCGTTATCAGATCCTCCCCACCTCGCGAGGTGGGAGCTGCAGGTGGATTGGCGCGCCGACACAGCTGTGCCGGCCGCCGGCCGACAGCCAAACCCTCAGCTGCGCCGGGCAAATGGCGAATATAGCGGCCATGTATCCCCTCCTAATCAGCCATGTATCTCCTCCCAGTCAGCCATGTATCCCCTCCAAGCCATCCATGTGTCCCTTCCCAGTCAGCGATGTGTCCCTTCTCAGTCAGCCATGTATCCCCTCCAAGCCATCCATGTGTCCCTTCCCAGTCAGCCATGTGTCCCTTCCCAGTCAGCCATGTATCCCCTCCAAGCCATCCATGTGTCCCTTCCCAGTCAGCGATGTGTCCCTTCTCAGTCAGCCATGTATCCCCTCCAAGCCATCCATGTGTCCCTTCCAGTCAGCCATGTGTCCCTTCCCAGTCAGCCATGTGTCCCTTCCCAGTCAGCCATGTATCCCCTCCAAGCCATCCATGTGTCCCTTCCCAGTCAGTGATGTGTCCCTTCTCAGTCAGCCATGTATCCCCTCCAAGCCATCCATGTGTCCCTTCCCAGTCAGCCATGTGTCCCTTCCCAGTCAGCCATGTGTCCCTTCCCAGTCAGCCATGTATCTCCTCCAAGCCATCCATGTGTCCCTTCTCAGTCAGCCATGTATCCCTTCTCAGTCAGCCATGTGTCCCCTCCAAGCCATCCATGTGTCCCTTCTCAGTCAGCCATGTATCCCCTCCAAGCCATCCATGTGTCCCTTCTCAGTCAGCCATGTGTCCCCTCCCAGTCAGCGATGTGTCCCTTCTCAGTCAGCCATGTATCCCCTCCAAGCCATCCATGTGTCCCTTCCCAGTCAGCCATGTATCCCTTCTCAGTCAGCCATGTGTTCCCTCCAAGCCATCCATGTGTCCCTTCTCAGTCAGCCATGTATCCCCTCCAAGCCATCCATGTGTCCCTTCTCAGTCAGCCATGTGTCCCCTCCCAGTCAGCGATGTGTCCCTTCTCAGTCAGCCATATATCCCCTCCAAGCCATCCATGTGTCCCTTCTCAGTCAGCCATGTGTCCCCTCCCAGTCAGCGATGTGTCCCTTCTCAGTCAGTCATGTATCCCTTCTCAGTCAGCGATGTGTCCCTTCCCAGTCAGCCATGTATCCCTTCCCAGTCAGCCATGTATCCCTTCTCAGTCAGCCATGTATCCCTTCCCAGTCAGCCATGTATCCCTTCTCAGTCAGCCATGTGTCCCTTCTCAGTCAGCGATGTATCCCTTCTCAGTCAGCCATGTGTCCCTTCCCAGTCAGCCATGTATCCCTTCCCAGTCAGCCATGTATCCCTTCTCAGTCAGCCATGTGTCCCTTCTCAGTCAGCGATGTATCCCTTCTCAGTCAGCCATGTGTCCCTTCTCAGTCAGCGATGTATCCCTTCTCAGTCAGCCATGTGTCCCTTCCCAGCCATCCATGTATCCCTTCCCAGTCAGCCATGTATCTCCTCCCAGTCAGCGATGTGTCCCTTCTCAGTCAGCCATGTATCCCTTCTCAGCCATCCATGTATCCCTTCTCAGTCAGCCATGTATCCCCTCTCAGTCAGCCATGTGTCCCTTCTCAGTCAGCCATGTATCCATTCCCAGTCAGCGATGTGTCCTACCCTGCCACAAAGCCAGTCCGTGGCCAGTCCTGCCCAGTTTCTATGGCCTTGGTCCTAACCAGTGGCCATAATTCTCAGCACGAGCCGGGATGTGGTGAGCCCATCCGACGATTTGGCCAAAGAGACCGATGGATCTGCCACATCACTGCCACTGCTTTCTATGCATTTATGCATTTGTGATATTTATCGCGTGCATAGGATGTACTATAATAGTTGTAAATTCCATAAAATGGGAAAACATAGGCAGGAATGAGCAAACGCCTACCACAAGTGGAGGTAGACAACACATCAAAAGCTGTCTGCTAGATTCGAATAGCCGGCTCCTGGATTGGTTCTCTCGATCCTCTCGAGAGTAGATAAGAGCCCTCTGGCAGAGGGAAAGCTGGAGAAGCACCGTTACCGTGCGCCCGTCGGCCTCCCATCGCAGCCGGCCTTGGTTTCACTGGCGACAAGGCCGAACGGCCCAGGGCCCAGTTGTTCATCTCTTATAACTGCGGCTTTTTGTCCTATCTGATTCATATCTGGGTCTGGCTCATATCAAGCTAGGACAACCTGTCACTTTTAGTTGCTGATGTCGTATTTTATGGTGCGAACGCTAAGACCGTTTTTAGGAGTAAAAATGTATTAAAATGTTTTCAAAACTGCCTGTTTCAGCAGGTATCATGTTAGCATTGTTTGTAAATACTGAGGTGAAGAAAACGAGTCCGTCCGATCAGTGTAGACACGGGGATTTGCAAAACAGATAGTAAAACACCGAGTTATCAGGGTTTCGGTTGCTGATGTACCATTCTCATAACAGAGAGGAGAGGGGAGGCCAGGATAGAGATTGGGGTAAACAAGCTGAATCCGCCCTCAGATCGCGAACAGAAGAGAGGTTATTGTCGTAACTTTAGGAAAAGCCAAGAGGTCTCCTAATTGTACGAATATTATATATAGATTATTTATCAAGGTCAACCGTCCCACGGCAGGCTTGTACTTGACCAAAATGGTGTGTAACGGGAGGAAATATAAATGGATATACTCCCGTGGTAATTAAACCACTTTTCCCGTTGTAGCAAATAGAAACGCCCGACGTTTACAAAATAAATAAGGCTTTGTTAAGTGACTTTTTGCAATTGTTCTGAACATTTTTGAAACAATCAGAATTCGATAGGCGTAGGCATTTTTAAAATACCCTCTCTTGTACCTATGTCTAATTACACAATTATGTAATCACATATTAGCGACAGAAGACCGTTATTGTTTGTTTGTAGTTAATTGGGTGAAAAGACGATTATAGGTTGCGTCCTCTGCCTCCTACCATCGTTAAATCAATGCAGCTGACTTGCGCCGTTATCGCAGCCGCTGCTCCGCCCCGTCTACGCAGGTGAGCGCATTGGAGCGCATCCGGCTGTCCGGCTGTCCGGCTGTCCGGCTGTCCGGCTGTCCGGCTGTCCGTCTCTCCGTCTCTGACTCTTCAGTCAGTATCTGACTCTTCAGTCAGTATCTGACTCTTCAGCCAGTATCTGACTCTTCAGTCAGTATCTGACTCGGACATATGGCTGTCTTCAGTCAGTATCTGACTCTTCAGTCAGTATCTGACTCTTCAGTCAGTATCTGACTCTTCAGTCAGTATCTGACTCTTCAGTCAGTATCTGACTCTTCAGTCAGTATCTGACTCTTCAGTCCGTATCTGACTCTTCAGTCAGTATCTGACTCTTCAGTCAGTATCTGACTCTTCAGCCAGTATCTGACTCTTCAGTCAGTATCTGACTCTTCAGTCAGTATCTGACTCGGACATATGGCTGTCTTCAGTCAGTATCTGACTCTTCAGTCAGTATCTGACTCTTCAGCCAGTATCTGACTCTTCAGTCAGTATCTGACTCTTCAGTCAGTATCTGACACGGACATATGGCTGTCTTCAGTCAGTATCTGACTCTTCAGTCAGTATCTGACTCTTCAGTCAGTATCTGACTCTTCAGTCAGTATCTGACTCTTCAGTCAGTATCTGACTCTTCAGTCAGTATCTGACTCTTCAGTCAGTATCTGACTCTTCAGTCAGTATCTGACTCTTCTGTCAGTATTTGACTCTTCAGCCAGTATCTGACTCTTCAGTCAGTATCTGACTCTTCAGTCAGTATCTGACTCGGACATATGGCTGTCTTCAGTCAGTATCTGACTCTTCAGTCAGTATCTGACTCTTCAGTCAGTATCTGACTCTTCAGTCAGTATCTGACTCTTCAGTCAGTATCTGACTCTTCAGTCAGTATCTGACTCTTCAGTCAGTATCTGACTCTTCAGTCAGTATCTGACTCTTCAGTCATATCTGACTCGGACGTATGGCTGTCTCCAGTCAGTACCTGACTCTTCAGTCAGTATCTGACTCTTCAGTCAGTATCTGACTCTTCAGTCAGTATCTGACTCTTCAGTCATGTCTGACTCGGACGTATGGCTGTCTTCAGTCAGTACCTGACTCTTCAGTCAGTATCTGACTCTTCAGTCAGTATCTGACTCTTCAGTCATATCTGGCTCGGACGTATGGCTGTTTTCAGTCAGTACCTGACTCTTCAGTCAGTATCTGACTCTGCAGTCAGTATCTGACTCTTCAGTCATATCTGACTCGGACGTATGGCTGTTTTCGGTCAGTACCTGACTCTTCAGTCAGTATCTGACTCTTCAGTCATATCTGACTCGGACGTATGGCTGTCTTCAGTCAGTATCTGACTCTTCAGTCATGTCTGACTCTTCAGTCATGTCTGACTCGGACGTATGGCTGTCTTCAGTCAGTACCTGACTCTTCAGTCAGTAGCTGACTCTGCAGTCAGTATCTGACTCTTCAGTCAGTATCTGACTCTTCAGTCATATCTGACTCGGACGTATGGCTATCTTCAGTCAGTATCTGACTCTTCAGTCATGTCTGACTCGGACGTATGGCTGTCTTCAGTCAGTCATACACTGCAGTTAACGATCCGGTGGAGACGAAGGACCAAATCGGTCGTCCTGGGGGGCGTTGTCATGCGATCGAAAGGTCAGCTCCCAGCGAGCTTCAACCAGCGACTCGTCATGCATACTGACTCACATCACATGAAGAGTCATGTGATGTGACTCACATCACATCACATGAAGGATAGAATGACAGATGCTCCAACGGCGGTCCATGCGAGGAAATGAGATATCGGGCTGCACTACAGATATTGCGCCACGTCTTGCGAGGAGTTATGTGCACCTAGCCACCTCAGAGACGCATTCACACACGTCTGGTGCAGCGATATGACCCTTGTTGACGGATCAGCCATCGTACCTGCTCGGCAGTTGACTGCAAGTGCGACGTTTATCTTTCGACGAAGACCCGATAACGTCATGCAATAAGACCGTGACCGAGCTGATACCAGTTATAATGCCACTGCCGTGTGTGCCTATCAGGATATTCGTCACCTATATATTACACCCTAATCAGTAGCAAAGTTCAAGCGCTTGCTAATGTCGTAGTGTTTCGCCTCTGTATGCCCGAACACTAAGCGTACGGGTACGTGGTTAAAGGGAATAGTACACATTGGGAAAAGTACGTGGAATGAGGGAAAAGAGTGTCCTGATTACGGTTCTGACATTCGTTTTTGAGAAAAAGTACCAATTTGTCATAATTGGAAAAATATTGATATTAATACATATGACGTCACCATAATCTTGCGTCACCAAAACGAGTTGTGACGTCATACCGGCAAAAGCCTATCCTTGAATCAGAATATGTAAGCAACACTAACAACCCCATTCCCTGGGTCGCGACTCGCGAATATATTGGTCTGCGATTGAAAATGTGTGAATCTCCTATATATCTATTTGAGCAATGTCCGTTTTGCACTCGAAACACAGCAAGGTTTTCGTGTCTGTCCGCGAATGGAATGCGGGGTAAGCACGTGCGTTAGTGAGGTAGAGTCTTTCGTCCAGGAGATTGCCGAGAATTTAATCCGAGCCGAGGTCCCGGCCGGGTGGTACAGGGGCGATTCGGTGATTTTCGGTGATTGGTGGAAGAGGGTCATGCCGGGGGGGGGGGGGGGGTGATGGGAGAGGGGGGGGGGGGTACAAACAATGAATGGGTCTCAACACCCGCTCAAAAAGGCACCGAAACTCCGTCCAGGGCCGCTGCAACTCGGCACATATCAGTAGCTGCACATACCGCACCGACGTCATGACGTCACTGAATTCACGTGTCTTTGTGAGCGTAGATCCTCCGTCCAGGAGAATCCCGAGAAATATTAATAGTTGAGCGGCGTCTGTAGTTCCACGCTGGGACAACAGCCAAAAATCTGTTGTAATTCATGTGCCTTTGTGCATAGGGACC
>JAXIVJ010010557.1:0-46734 GCA_036785665.1 Chirona hameri | reverse complement strand
CACTAAATTGATGACTGAGCAGCTTGACGTCTCGGGCTCGCATCCTTGTTTCGCCAGCGTTTTGCGCAACACTAGCTGACTAGTGGCCGACCAGTGTGCTGTGTTTGGCCGGCACGTGACCCGCATCCGTCGCCCCGTGTTTTCGCGTGCTACGGCCAGCGGTCCGCGGTGATAGTGGCCAAGTCAATAGCGTGGCTATCATGTCGGCTATCGCCACCACAACTGGACACGTTGCGTGAACGACACGTCGCGCGGCAGGACATAACGACACAAACAGGTGACCTACAAGGGTCACGTGTAATGTGTGTCACAAACACTTCACCTGTGTCGGCACGGGGCATGTGTGACACAAACATGTGACCTGTGCTGACAGAGGTCACGCAGAATGTGTGTTGGCACGGGTCATGTGCGACACAAACATGTGACCTGTGCTGACAGAGGTCACGCAGAATGTGTGCCACTCACAAACAGCCAGCGAGTGACCTGGCCGACAGGGGCTAGGTCTCTGTGTGTCACAGACAGGTGACCTGGCCGACAGGTTTCACGTTTATTGTGTCGCGTTTATGGCGGGCGTGGCGGGCAGGATAGCGGTATTGGAAACAATGGCGTGATTCTGGCGCGGTGTTGGGTCGGTACAGAACACTGCAGGGTGTTGCTGTTGGCGGCCGTGGCGGCGGTGAGTGTGTCGGCTCGGCGTCTGGTCAGGGCAGCTGGTGTCTGGGGGCTGGGGGGGGGGGGGGCTGTAGGGACTGTGTGGCTGTGTGGGCTGTGGGGGCTGTGTGGGCTGTGGGGGGCTGTGGGGGGCTGTGGGGGGCTGTGTGGGCTGTGTGGGCTGTGTGGGCTGTGGGGGCTGTGGGGCTGCGGGGGCTGTGGGGTTTCCTGTCCGGCTGACTCACCGCTCTCAGCCCGGCCGGTGGAGCTGAGATGGCTGTGAGGTCATTGCCGCAGCTGCGAACCGATCTGACATCTGTTGCGGCTGGTCTGGAATGATCTAGTGTGGTTTGGTCTGGCCTGGCCTGGCCTGGCCCGGCCCGGTCTAGCCTGGTCTGGTCTGGTCTGGTCTGGTCTGGTCTGGTCTGGTCTGGTCTGGTCTGGTCTGGTCTGGTCTGGTCTGGTCTGGTCTGGTCTGGTCTGGTCTGGTCTGGTCTGGTCTGGTCTGGGCTGGTCTGGTCTGGTCTGGTCTGGTCTGGTCTGGTCTGGTCTGGTCTGGTCTAATATGGTCTAATATGGTCTGATCTCACCCTACCCGAATGACCTGGTGGGACCTGACTTGACATGGCCTGACGTGACCTTACCTGACCTGACTTAACCTAACTTGGCCCAGTCACAGCTTTGTCGCCGCGTTGTCACGATGACTTTGAACTCAGCCTCTGCGGACGTCACTGGCATGGATACCTGGCATCACACCGCAGCTGACATCACACTGCAGCTGTCCACGTCACCTGGTGCTGACGTCACACTGCAGCTGTCCACGTCACCCGGCGCTGACGTCACACTGCAGCTGTCCACGTCACCCGGTGCTGACGTCACACTGCTGATCACCCATCAGCCCTGACTTTCACCGACAGTGGCCTCTACACGTGCCATCTCTAGCCTGAAAGTAACCTCCACCCATGTCAATCTCAAGCCCTTTCTTACTTGACGATGACCATCTGCCTCCCTGACCCTACAGTGCCTGCCTCTAACTTCGCTGACCTACCCTGCCCTGACGTGACCTGCCCTGACGTGACCTGCCCTGGCGTGACCTGCCCTGACGTGACCTGCCCTGACGTGACTTGACCTGACCTGACCTGACCTGACGTGACCTGCCCTGACGTGACCTGCCCTGACGTGACCTGCCCTGACGTGACTGACCTGACCTGACCTGACCTGACCTGACGTGACCTGTCCGCTGCCCCCAGGACTTGGCACTCCAGCAGGAGCTGCTGCAGCGCTCCTCGTTCGAGACGCAGAAGCTGGAGGTGATGAACAAGATGTCGAACCTGACCCTGCAGCAGAAGACGCTGGAGCGCGAGAACATTGAGCTCCGAAACCGACTGCGGCGCGCTGAGATGGTCGGCAGACAGCCCGGCAGTCCGGTAAGGCTGTGCTATAAGACGACGAACCCTCGTCTTAAGACGACGAACCCTCGTCGTCCCGGCAGTCCGGTAAGGCTGTGCTATAAGACGACGAATCCTCGTCTTAAGACGACGAACCCTCGTCGTCCCGGCAGTCCGGTAAGGCTGTGCTATAAGACGACGAACCCTCGTCTTAAGACGACGAACCCTCGTCGTCCCGGCAGTCCGGTAAGGCTGTGCTATAAGACGACGAACCCTCGTCTTAAGACGACGAACCCTCGTCGTCCCGGCAGTCCGGTAAGGCTGTGCTATAAGACGACGAACCCTCGTCTTAAGACGACGAACCCTCGTCGTCCCGGCAGTCCGGTAAGGCTGTGCTATAAGACGACGAACCCTCGTCTTAAGACGACGAACCCTCGTCGTCCCGGCAGTCCGGTAAGGCTGTGCTATAAGACGACGAACCCTCGTCTTAAGACGACGAACCCTCGTCGTCCCGGCAGTCCGGCACGACTGTGCTATAAGACGACGAACCCTCGTCTTAAGACGACGAACCCTCGTCGTCCCGGCAGTCCGGCAAGACTGTGCTATAAGGCGACGAACCCTCGTCGTCCCGGCAGTCCGGCACGACTGTGCTATAAGACGACGAACCCCTCAGTCAGAAATGACGCTGCGTGTCTGTCTTTTTTAAACCTGGTTGAGACATTCAATTCATTTTTGGATTTGCATGGGCAATTAAATCGACACATACCCAATGTGGTGACGAACACTCATTGTTTTGCGTCTGCGTTTGCAAATCTTGTCTCTGTTCCAACTGCCGTTTCCGGACGTCGCGCTGTGCGCCTCAGCCGGCCTATTTTGGGCCCGGCGGCGGTCGAGGTGTGTCACGTCGCCCTGTGACGTCGCCCTGTGACGTTGCAGAGCGAGGAGGAGCGGAGCCGCATCCGGGAGAAGCCGCCGGTGGTGCCACGTGGAGGGGTGTTCCCGGCGGCCACGTCCACCCCGAATCACAGTGTGATCGACTCACCGCAACGAGCCAATGTGAGTGGCCGGCACTCGTCACTAAGGCGAACACAACAGACTTGTGCCTGGATCCCGAAGTTGGATCTGGGATCCCAGTGAATCCCTCGGCATAAAATGCATGAAGATTTTGGAGCCCAGTGGATTCAAAATATATCAGGATCTGGGATCTATGTAGAACCCACGGCATACAATATATATTGGATCTTTGTGGATCCCTCGGCGTAAAATAAATGTAGATCTGGGATCTTTCTAGATCAAACGCCTTAACACGCGCAGTAGAGGGGGGGAGGAGGGAGGAGAGAGGAGGGAGGGGGGGGGGGGGGGGGGGGGGGGAGGGAGGGGGGAGGGGGAGGAGGAGGGAGGAGGGAGGGAGGGGGGAGGGGCTTTTGTACCCCCCCCCCCCACATGTTTTTCGTGAATAGCTCGAAAACAAAGCGGAGCAGTCATCTTCGGAACCAACAGTCGGATCGGAATGATTCAAACGCCATTCGGTAGCCAATGTCAATGTTCATCCCCGGACACAACTTTGGACACATTCTGGTGACCTGTGACGTCACGGCGGTCAAATTCCCAAAAATGTGACATTTGGCCAGATTTGACCTTCGTGACCTCGTTTTACCTTGAAGATATTGACCTAAGGTCACGCAAATTTCAAAAAATGTAGATCATCATAGCACCTACTTAACCTGTAAGATTGATCGTTCTAGCTCCCATACTTTCGGAGATCTTAGGGGGGGGGGGGGGCACTAAAGTGCCCCTCCCCCCTCCACTGCGTGTTAGTGGCATACCCCTCTCCACTGTACGTGTTAACCCGCCATTGACGGGGGGGGGGGCGTTTAACGCCCCCTGAAGAACTTTCGTAATAGCTTTACAAAACAATAGCGCTATCAATGTGAAACTTCGGGTACCTTCCTCTGCATCTATTTTACGTCTTCTGTGCAAAAATAAAGCAATTTCGTCGATACAAATAGAGTTATAGCGAATTTAGTGACGTCAATACACACGAGTTTTACACAAAAATCAGCTAAACTTTAACAGACCGTACAAATGCCATATTTTGAGCAAAGTGCAATCCAAAAACGTCAAAAGATAGCAATTGGGAAGGGCTACAACATGGCTATCTCGGATTTTTTTTAACTTTTTTTTACCCCCCAAAAATAAAAAAAAACATTAAAATGCCCACAAAGTCTGTTTTTTTCTTCTAAAAAATATTCAAAAAGCCGGAATATATGTCAAAGAACCACATATGGGCAACTACCATACCCAATTTCAAAATGATTTAATAATTTATGCCTGACTTATGGCATCTAAAGTATGGTTAATTCATAACGTCATATTTTGAAATTACGTTTTTTGGCTTGTATTAACCAGATACAGATAAATAAATTCTAGCAATGCATTTCCAAGACAAAACTGGTCTAGAAACATGCCTTTTTTATTTATATTTATCCATTTCAAAATTTGACCTTCAGTGACCTGAACTTGAACTGATCTTGAACTTGAAATGAAGTCAGGTGGTAACATAACTATCACTACCGAATTATACGTCGAAAATAACCCATAAAACATGTGTTGCATGACTTTCGTAGATATTTTGCGCATAGTGACCTTTTGTGACCTGACCTTGACCTTGACCTTTACCAACAATCTCACTTTAGCTCATGCGGGATGTACATCATACCTTTGGGATGTACATCATACCTTTGGAAGCACTTTGGGTGATCATGGTCGTAATCGAAAGTTTTGGATAGAAAGTATGGCCCATAAACTCATACGTCGATTTTTACCTTTGACCTGACCGTGACCGTGACCTGACATGTGACCTCACTATGACATTTTTGAGTGTGATTTAGATTCGTCTAATTGAAATCTTTTGAATGCCGCCTTGTGCGTCTCGCTGTGATCATTGGTTCGGAAGATAACCAGGGGGCGTTTAACGCCCCCCCACCCCCCCAGTCAATGGTGTTCTGCTGGGACCCCCAGTCAATGGTGTTCTGCTGGGACCCCCAGTCAATGGTGTTCTGCTGGGACCCCCCAGTCAATGGTGTTCTGCTGGGACCCCCAGTCAATGGTGTTCTGCTGGGACCCCCAGTCAATGGTGTTCTGCTGGGACCCCCAGTCAATGGTGTTCTGCTTGGACCCCAGTCAATGGTGTTCTGCTGGGACCCCCAGTCAATGGTGTTCTGCTGGGACCCCCAGTCAATGGTGTTCTGCTGGGACCCCCAGTCAATGGTGTTCTGCTGGGACCCCAGTCAATGGTGTTCTGCTGGGACCCCCAGTCAATGGTGTTCTGCTGGGACCCCCAGTCAATGGTGTTCTGCTGGGACCCCCAGTCAATGGTGTTCTGCTGGGACCCCCAGTCAATGGTGTTCTGCTGGGACCCCAGTCAATGGTGTTCTGCTGGGACCCCAGTCAATGGTGTTCTGCTGGGACCCCCAGTCAATGGTGTTCTGCTGGGACCCCAGTCAATGGTGTTCTGCTGGGACCCCCAGTCAATGGTGTTCTGCTGGGACCCCCAGTCAATGGTGTTCTGCTGGGACTCCCAGTCAATGGTGTTCTGCTGGGACCCCAGTCAATGGTGTTCTGCTGGGACCCCCAGTCAATGGTGTTCTGCTGGGACCCCCCAGTCAATGGTGTTCTGCTGGGACCCCCAGTCAATGGTGTTCTGCTGGGACCCCCAGTCAATGGTGTTCTGCTGGGACCCCCAGTCAATGGTGTTCTGCTGGGACCCCCAGTCAATGGTGTTCTGCTGGGACCCCCAGTCAATGGTGTTCTGCTGGGACCCCCAGTCAATGGTGTTCTGCTGGGACCCCCAGTCAATGGTGTTCTGCTGGGACCCCCAGTCAATGGTGTTCTGCTGGGACCCCCAGTCAATGGTGTTCTGCTGGGACCCCCAGTCAATGGTGTTCTGCTGGGACCCCCAGTCAATGGTGTTCTGCTGGGACCCCAGTCAATGGTGTTCTGCTGGGACCCCCAGTCAATGGTGTTCTGCTGGGACCCCCAGTCAATGGTGTTCTGCTGGGACCCCCAGTCAATGGTGTTCTGCTGGGACCCCAGTCAATGGTGTTCTGCTGGGACCCCCAGTCAATGGTGTTCTGCTGGGACCCCCAGTCAATGGTGTTCTGCTGGGACCCCAGTCAATGGTGTTCTGCTGGGACCCCCAGTCAATGGTGTTCTGCTGGGACCCCCAGTCAATGGTGTTCTGCTGGGACCCCAGTCAATGGTGTTCTGCTGGGACCCCCAGTCAATGGTGTTCTGCTGGGACCCCCAGTCAATGGTGTTCTGCTGGGACCCCCAGTCAATGGTGTTCTGCTGGGACCCCCAGTCAATGGTGTTCTGCTGGGACCCCCAGTCAATGGTGTTCTGCTGGGACCCCCCAGTCATTGGTGTTCTGCTGGGACCCCCAGTCAATGGTGTTCTGCTGGGACCCCCAGTCAATGGTGTTCTGCTGGGACCCCCCAGTCAATGGTGTTCTGCTGGGACCCCCAGTCAATGGTGTTCTGCTGGGACCCCCAGTCAATGGTGTTCTGCTGGGACCCCCAGTCAATGGTGTTCTGCTGGGACCCCCCAGTCAATGGTGTTCTGCTGGGACCCCCAGTCAATGGTGTTCTGCTGGGACCCCAGTCAATGGTGTTCTGCTGGGACTCCCAGTCAATGGTGTTCTGCTGGGACCCCAGTCAATGGTGTTCTGCTGGGACCCCCAGTCAATGGGTGTTCTGCTGGGACCCCCAGTCAATGGTGTTCTGCTGGGACCCCCCAGTCAATGGTGTTCTGCTGGGACTCCCAGTCAATGGTGTTCTGCTGGGACCCCCAGTCAATGGTGTTCTGCTGGGACCCCAGTCAATGGTGTTCTGCTGGGACCCCCAGTCAATGGTTTTCTGCTGGGACCCCAGTCAATGGTGTTCTGCTGGGACCCCCAGTCAATGGTGTTCTGCTGGGACCCCCAGTCAATGGTGTTCTGCTGGGACCCCCAGTCAATGGTATTCTGCTGGGACCCCCAGTCAATGGTGTTCTGCTGGGACCCCCAGTCAATGGTGTTCTGCTGGGACCCCCAGTCAATGGTGTTCTGCTGGGACCCCCAGTCAATGGTGTTCTGCTGGGACCCCCAGTCAATGGTGTTCTGCTGGGACCCCCCCAGTCAATGCCGGGTTAAACAGGATCTAGGATCTTTGTAGAGCTTTCGGCTTAAAATGCATGTATATATTGTGCCTCTGAGAGTCTCTCAGCTTCCTAGTTATCTGGGATCTCAGTGGATCTCTAATTTAAACGAGCCTCAGATCTTGAAACAGGGACTGCCATCAAACAGGGACTGATGCTGGGACTGACATCAAAATTTGTGGTCTCTATGTTGCGTATATAGTATGTATTATGTAGATCATTTGTAACTGCAAATTACCTTGCACCTATTAGCAAACATAGAAATTGTAATTAATTATCCCATATGATAAAATTAGCAAGAAGTAGGTACCTTATTATGATACCTACTTCTTGGTTATTTAAGACTTGTACCTGGATCCCGAAGTTGGATCTGGGATCCCAGTGGATCCCTCGGCATAAAATGCATGAAGATATTGGATCCCAATGGATGTCTCTGCGTAAAATCCATAAAGATCTGGGATTCTGGATCCCTCGGCGTAAAATGCTTCAAGATCTGGGATCTTTGTGGATCCCTCGTCTCAAAATAAATCAGGAGCTGGGATCTTTGTTGATCCCTCGGCTTATTGTGTACCTGGATCTGGTGTCCCATATGGATGTCGGGACACATGACACAAATCCGGATCTCAGCTGGATCCCGGGATCCAGGCACATCTGGAACACAAGAACGATGAAGTTAGCGTTAAAACAAAAACTAAATTTGTAAGTGGAAAGTCCATGGAAGCTCCTGATATTAAGCATTTTACCAAACGTACATCTTTTGGTTGTTTTTGTGTATATGTGTACATTGCTTTGTGTCCATTGCTGTAAAATACGTGGCGTGTTCTGGCTATATTGTTCGCTCTCCCATCGTCCCGCGTAGCGATCATCGACTCGCTTCCGTCAGCCGTTCGTGGCGTGTTCTGGCTATATTGTTCGCTCTCCCATCGTCCCGCGTAGCGATCATCGACTCGCTTCCGTCAGCCGTTCGTGGCGTGTTCTTGCTATATTGTTCGCTCTCCCATCGTCCCGCGTAGCGATCATCGACTCGCTTCCGTCAGTCGTTCGTGGCGTGTTCTTGCTATATTGTTCGCTCTCCCATCGTCCCGCGTAGCGATCATCGACTCGCTTCCGTCAGCCGTTCGAGAGGGACATCACTCAGACGAAGCTGGGAAATGATGAGCTGCATTAGGCGGTTATCAATGATTAACTGGTGTGTTTGTGTGCGTTCGGCAGTCGTCGGCGAGCACCACAGACGGCAGCCGGTACACATCTGCCCTGGATTCGCCGGCCTTCACCAACAATGCCACCTATCGGGAAGGATCCCTACCAAAGGTACGCAGCGTTGCCACTGGAGCGCGCCCGGGTCTGTGGTAGTTGGAAACGTGAGGCACCCTGAGTCTGGTATGGTCTTGCAAAAAAAAATATTGATGAGAAATGTGGAATGGTTTTCTTATTTCAAGAGTCACGGTCAGCTGAAAGGCGCTTAAGTGCCGTCGTGTTGCTGGTATAAATGTGTGCCTTGTGCTTCTACTACATATAGTCTGTTCCACCGTATCTTCAATGGTCATTAAAGGATGTCTGAGTAGTAAGCACGAGTTTTCCAGTCACCTCACCCCCCCCCCCTATCTGTGCCGTCAGACGCCGCCGTCGTCACATCGTCGGCGGGTGGAGTCGCTGGGCGGCACGCTGCCGCGTGTCTCGTCGTCGGGCGCCGCCCCCGCCGCCGCCCCGGGCGACGCCCAGCGGCGGGTGGTGGCATTTGGTAAACAGCCAGCCGGTCGGCGCCGCTTCTGGGGCCGGGTCACGGGGAAGTTTAGCCGCTCGGAGCCCAATCTAGGTGACGGAGGCCGCCGGCCCATTCTCTCCCTGTCTGCTGTGACTGACTACTACTGCGCATGCGCTAGACGCTCCGGCGTGGGCCATTGCTGCGGTGCTACTGTGGGCCACTCCTAACGAATGCTCCTAAGGGTGCTCCTAGAGGACGCTCCTAGGGGTGCTACTACAGGACGCTCCAAATGGGTGCCCCAATCAAATGCTCCTGAAGGGCGCTCCAAGAGTCAGCTCCTCAGTGATGTTCCTAAGGAGCGTTCCTAAAGAACGCTCCTCAGGTGCACCCCTAGAGTCCGCTCCTGTGAGATCCTCCTGTGGTTTGTTTCATGGGACACTCAAATAGACTATGTCTCCACGGGACGCTCCTACGTAACGTTCTACGGACTTTACTACATACTTTGTATGACACACTCGGAGAATGAGACACCGAAACTATGAGAATGGGTTGCCGAGCGAACTCGTTTACTTTGAGTTGTCGCATTCGGGTTTTCTAGACTGGAGTTCTAGCGGGAGTGCGGGCTCTTTTGCTGTTGCACTGTTTGATGCACGCATTGCACTGAGTATGCATTTTGTAGTTTGCCGATGCACGGAGGTCTATGTCCTGTTTGAACCGCTTTGTTTAGACTAGCTCGCATGCTTCCACGGTTGTTCGGAGATATTGCCTGGAGCCTGTGTTTGTTGTCTTGTGTTTGACTAACACTCAAACGGTGCAAAACAATATCACCTTTTGTTGTTACATTGTAATATTCTGGCTGCTGTTTTCGCTAGTGGAATGGATATCTTGCGTTTTATTTATTTTACTTACATGCTTTACCGTAAATGAGCATTGTGAACTGATTAAGCTATTCATGTTTTATTCTTTGGTAGTCCGCGCTTAAGTAGTCCACGTATTTTCGATTTCATGTAATCCATTGGCCATGGTACCATTCATGTTTGAAAGTTCTTCGTTTGTCTTTTTGTCATTTTTCTTAGCTAGCTTAGTGTACATATCTTAAAACGGGTCGATTCAGCGTTCCGTCTCTACGTCCTGTTTGTTTGCCCGTGTACGACTCTCTTTCTCTCTCTCCCTCTCTGTGCGTTTGTTTGTGTATGTTTGTGTTTGTGTGTATCTTTGTCTGTGTACGACTGTGCGTTTTTTTTTCTGTGTTCCTTCGTTTATTTCTATGCGCTTCTGTGTATGTCTGTCTGTCGGGAGGGGAGAGGGGACGTCTGAAGACCGCGCTGTTACGACATGTGATGCTGACTTTGACCATGTACTAACTTGTGATGTGTGCTGGTCGTGCTTCGGTGTTGTTATTGGGCCAGCAGCTGAGACTGACCAGTCTTCCGGCCACGGTGGTCCAACTGAAGACGGCGTCTCCGGTCCGCCGTCACCCACCACGCAGCCGAAGAACAAGGGGTTCAAGAAGCTGTTCGGCAGGTAACTAACGAGAAGACACGGGTTTGCCCGGCAGTCGGGAAATAAGTTACCGATGTGACGCCGCTGGCAGCTGGACGTGTTCGTACTCTAGCTTTGTGAGCACTTCAACTGGCAGCTGGTGTTGGTACTCTAGCTTTGTGAGCACTTCAACTGGCAGCTGGACGTGTTCGTACTCTAGCTTTGTGAGCACTTCAACTGGCAGCTGGTGTTGGTACTCGAGCTTTGTGAGCACTTCAACTGGCAGCTGGACGTGTTCGTACTCTAGCTTTGTGAGCACTTCAACTGGCAGCTGGACGTGTTCGTACTCTAGCTTTGTGAGCACTTCAACTGGCAGCTGGACGTGTTCGTACTCTAGCTTTGTGAGCACTTCAACTGGCAGCTGGTGTTGGTACTCGAGCTTTGTGAGCACTTCAACTGGCAGCTGGTGTTGGTACTCGAGCTTTGTGAGCACTTCAACTGGCAGCTGGTGTTGGTACTCGAGCTTTGTGAGCACTTCAACTGGCAGCTGGTGTTGGTACTCGAGCTTTGTGAGCACTTCAACTGGTGCTGGTGTTCGTACTCTAGCTTTGTGAGCACTTCAACTGGTGCTGGTGTTCGTACTCTAGCTTTGTGAGCACTTCAACTGGTGCTGGTGTTGGTACTCTAGCTTTGTGAGCACTTCAACTGGTGCTGGTGTTCGTACTCTAGCTTTGTGAGCACTTCAACTGGTGCTGGTGTTCGTACTCTAGCTTTGTGAGCACTTCAACTGGTGCTGGTGTTGGTACTCTAGCTTTGTGAGCACTTCATCTGGTGCTGGTAAATCTATTCTGTCTGATAGCCGGTCCAGTGTGACGTTCTGTGAGACCGGGCGGGCGTCGCTGGTGTGATTGTGTGCGTGGGAAGGAGTGGTGCTGATAGTGGAGCTGGACGCGGTTCATCGGATAGGTCAGCTGATTAGAGGTCAGCCGATAGCGGCGACAAATCTAGCGGTGTTGGTATGGATGAATGGGACAGATTGACCGTACAAAGCAGGCTACACTGGTCGGTCAGGTCGTCAGTCACGGATACTGAATGTGAATACTGCACACGGAATGGTGCACACATCCTATTGATCAAGGCTTGTGACACTGAAAAAGTAGCTTAATTATGTCTTATTTTATTTCATTTAACGTAAACTTACACTTAGCAGTTCAATTAAAATATTATTTCCATTATTTGCTATTCAAGTGATGCCTGCATTTAAGATTATCACGTGTATTTTATCATTCTACCTTTTGTCTTTGCTTAATGCACCGCATCTGCAGTGTTTATTTTTATCGGGATAAACTGTCTGTACTGTAGTCTGAATTTGCTTTACTGTCTGCCGAGTGTGCTGTGCTGTGCTGTCTGCCGAGTGTGCTGTACTGTCTGCCAAGTGTGTTGTGCTGTCTTGCCGAGTGTGCTGTACTGTCTGCCAAGTGTGTTGTGCTGTCTGCCGAGTGTGCTGTGCTGTCTGCCGAGTGTGCTGTACTGTCTGCTGAGTGTGCTGTCTGCCGAGTGTGCTGTGATGTCTGCCGAGTGTGCTGTGCTGCCTACCGAGTGTGCTGTGCTATCTGCCGAGTGTGCTGTACTGTCTGCTGAGTGTGCTGTACTGTCTGCCGAGTGTGCTGTACTGTCTGATGAGTACGCTGTGCTGCCTGCTGAGTGTGCTGTGCTGTCTTCCGAGTGTGCTGTGCTGTCTGCTGAGTGTGCTGTACTGTCTGCCGAGTGTGCTGTACTGTCTGCTGAGTGTGCTGTGCTGTTTGCTGAGTGTGCTGTCTGCTGAATGTGCTGTACTGTCTGCCGAGTGTGCTGTACTGTCTGCTGAGTGTGCTGTACTGTGCCGAGTGTGCTGTACTGTCTGCTGAGTGTGATGTGCTGTCTGCTGAGTGTGCTGTCTGCCGAGTGTGCTGTGCTGTCTGCCGAGTGTGCTGTACTGTCTGCTGAGTGTGCTGTCTGCCGAGTGTGCTGTACTGTCTGCTGAGTGTGCTGTACTGTCTGCCGAGTGTGCTGTACTGTCTGCTGAGTGTGCTGTACTCTCTGCCAAGTGTGATGTACTGTCTGCTGAGTGTGATGTGCTGTCTGCCGAGTGTGCTGTGATGTCTGCCGAGTGTGCTGTACTGTCTGCCGAGTGTGCTGTGCTGTCTGCCGAGTGTGCTGTACTGTCTGCTGAGTGTGCTGTACTGTCTGCTGAGTGTGCTGTCTGCCGAGTGTGCTGTCTGCCGAGTGTGTTGTGCTGTTTGCCGAGTGTGCTGTGCTGTCTGCCGAGTGTGATGTGCTGTCTGCCGAGTGTGCTGTGCTGTCTGCCGAGTGTGCTGTCTGCCGAGTGTGCTGTCTGCCGAGTGTGCTGTGCTGTCTGCCGAGTGTGCTGTACTGTCTGCCGAGTGTGCTGTGCTGTCTGCCGAGTGTGCTGTGCTGTCTGCCGAGTGTGCTGTGCTGTCTGCTGAGTGTGCTGTGCTGTCTGCCGAGTGTGCTGTACTGTCTGCCGAGTGTGCTGTCTGCCGAGTGTGCTGTGCTGTCTGCTGAGTGTGCTGTGCTGTCTGCCGAGTGTGCTGTCTGCTGAGTGTGCTGTACTGTCTGCCGAGTGTGCTGTACTGTCTGCCGAGTGTGCTGTGCTGTCTGCCGAGTGTGCTGTGCTGTCTGCCGAGTGTGCTGTGCTGTCTGCCGAGTGTGCTGTCTGCTGAGTGTGCTGTACTGTCTGCCGAGTGTGCTGTGCTGTCTGCCGAGTGTGCTGTACTGTCTGCCGAGTGTGCTGTGCTGTCTGCTGAGTGTGCTGTGCTGTCTGCTGAGTGTGCTGTATTGTCTGCCGAGTGTGCTGTGCTGTCTGCCGAGTGTGCTGTCTGCTGAGTGTGCTGTACTGTCTGCCGAGTGTGCTGTACTGTCTGCCGAGTGTGCTGTGCTGTCTGCCGAGTGTGCTGTCTGCTGAGTGTGCTGTACTGTCTGCCGAGTGTGCTGTGCTGTCTGCCGAGTGTGCTGTGCTGTCTGCCGAGTGTGCTGTGCTGTCTGCCGAGTGTGCTGTGCTGTCTGCTGAGTGTGCTGTGCTGTCTGCCGAGTATGCTGTACTGTCTGCCGAGTGTGCTGTCTGCTGAGTGTGCTGTACTGTCTGCCGAGTGTGCTGTACTGTCTGCCGAGTGTGCTATCTGCCGAGTGTGCTGTGCTGTCTGCCGAGTGTGCTGTGCTGTCTGCTGAGTGTGCTGTGCTGTCTGCCGAGCTGAGTAGTGTGCCATGCTCTCGCAGGATGAAGCGCAGTAACTCTGGCAGTCTGGAGGCGGAGATCCCGGACGGCGGCGAGTTCCGGCGCGGCGGTACCCGCGCCACGGCCGGTCCCCGGCTCGGCTGGAGCGGCGACAAGAACAGGGAGGACGAGTGAGTTACGGCGCGCGTGGGAAGCTAGTCTTCATATTCAGACCTTCAGGACTGCAGACCCTCTTCATAATTGTAACGCCGGTGTAGCATTTTTAAGTTCTCTGTTGTCTGTTAGAAATTGCTGATGTTGCACACTGATACAAAGACGTTAACATCAAACCAAGTCATACGGAATTAATGTTACTATATTGTACGCTGCGATGAACTTTACACCTCTATGCGCCTAGTGGTGATAATGGCGCCCTCTGGCCTGTGATATGGCTGTGATGCCACAGTAGCCTGTGAGGCTCCTGTAACCCGCCTCCTCGTCCGGCAGCCGTCTGTGGCGCCCTCTGTAACACCGCAGCCGTCTGTGGCGTCCTCTGTAACACCGCCTCTTCCGTCCGGCAACCCCCTCTGTAACACCGCCTCCTCCGTCCGGCAGCCCCTCTGTAACACCGCCTCCTCCGTCGGGCAGCCGTCTGTGGCGGCCTCTGTAACACCGCCTCCTCCGTCCGGCAACCCCCTCTGTAACCCCGCCTCCTCCGTCGGGCAGCCGTCTGTGGCGCCCTCTGTAACCCCGCCTCCTCCGTCCGGCAGCCCCCTCTGTAACCCCGCCTCCTCCGTCCGGCAGCCCCTCTGTAACACCACCGCCTCCTCCGTCCGGCAACCCCTCTGTAACACCCGCCTCCTCCGTCGGGCAGCCGTCTGTGGCGCCTCTGTAACACCGCCTCCTCCGTCCGGCAACACCCTCTGTAACACCGCCTCCTCCGTCCGGCAACCCCCTCTGTAACACCGCCTCCTCCGTCTGGCAACCCCCTCTGTAACACCGCCTCCTCCGTCTGGCAACCCCCTCTGTAACCCCGCCTCTTCCGTCGGCAGCCGTCTGTGGCGCCCTCTGTAACACCGCCTCCTCCGTCCGGCAACTCCCTCTGTAACCCCGCCTCCTCCGTCTGGCAACCCTCTCTGTAACCCCCGCCTCCTCCGTCGGGCAGCCGTCTGTGGCGCCCTCTGTAACACCGCCTCCTCCGTCCGGCAGCCCCCTCTGTAACACCGCCTCCTCCGTCGGGCAGCCGTCTGTGGCGCCCTCTGTAACACTGCCTCCTCCGTCCGGCAGCCCCCTCTGTAACACACCGCCTCCTCCGTCGGGCAGCCGTCTGTGGCGCCCCTCTGTAACGCCGCCTCCTCCGTCCGGCAGCCCCCTCTGTAACACCGCCTCCTCCGTCCGGCAGCCCCCTCTGTAACACCGCCTCCTCCGTCCGGCAACTCCTCTGTAACCCCGCCTCCTCCGTCTGGCAACCCCCTCTGTAACCCCGCCTCCTCCGTCGGGCAGCCGTCTGTGGCGCCCTCTCTGTAACACCGCCTCCTCCGTCCGGCAGCCCCCTCCTGTAACACCGCCTCTCTCCGTCGGGCAGCCGTCTGGTGCGCCCTCTGTAACACCGCCTCCTCCGTCCGGCAGCCCCCTCTGTAACACCGCCTCCTCCGTCGGGCAGCGTCTGTGGGCGCCCTCTGTAACGCCGCCTCCTCCGTCCGGCAGCCCCCTCTGTAACACCGCCTCCTCGTCCGGCAGCCCCCCTCTGTAACACCGCTTCCTCCGTCCGCAGCCCCTCTGTAACACCGCCTCCTCCGTCTGGCAACCCCCTCTGTAACCCCCGCCTCCTCCGTCGGGCAGCCGTCTGTGGCGTCCTCTGTAACACCGCCTCCTCCGTCCGGCAGCCCCCTCTGTAACACCGCCTCCTCCGTCCGGCAGCCCCCTCTGAACACCGCCTCCTCCGTCCGGCAGCCCCCTCTGTAACACCGCCTCCTCCGTCCGGCAGCCCCCTCTGTAACACCGCTCCCCCGTCCGGCAACCCCCTCTGTAACACCGCCTCCTCTCCGTCTGGCAACCCCCCTCTGTAACCCCCGCCTCCTCCGTCGGGCAGCCGTCTGTGGCGCCCTCTGTAACACCGCCTCCTCCGTCGGCAGCCCCCTCTGTAACACCGCCTCCTCCGTCCGGCAGCCCCCCTCTGTAACACCCGCCTCCTCCGTCGGGCAGCCGTCTGTGGCGCTCCTCTGTAACCCCGCCTCCTCCGTCCGGCAGCCCCCTCTGTAACACCGCCTCCTCCGTCCGGCAGCCCCCTCTGTAACACCGCCTCCTCCGTCCGGCAGCCCCCTCTGTAACACCGCCTCCTCCGTCGGCAGCCCCCTCTGTAACCCCGCCTCCTCCGTCCGGCAGCCCCCTCTGTAACACCCGCCTCCTCCGTCCGGCAGCCCCCTCTGTAACACCGCCTCCTCCGTCGGGCAGCCGTCTGTGGCGCCCTCTGTAACACCGCCTCCTCCGTCCGGCAGCCCCCTCTGTAACACCGCCTCCTCCGTCGGGCAGCCGTCTGTGGCGCCCTCTGTAACCACCGCCCCTCCTCCGTCCGGCAGCCCCCTCTGTAACACCGCCTCCTCCGTCGGGCAGCCGTCTGTGGCGCCTTCTGTAACACCGCCTCCTCCGTCCGGCAACCCCCTCTGTAACCCCGCCTCCTCCGTCGGGCAGCCGTCTGTGGCGCCCTCTGTAACCCCCGCCTCCTCCGTCCGGCAGCCCCCCTCTGTAACACCGCCTCCTCCGTCCGGCAGCCCCCTCTGTAACACCGCCTCCTCCGTCCGGCAGCCCCCTCTGTAACACCGCCTCCTCCGTCCGGCAGCCCCCTCTGTAACACCGCCTCCTCCGTCGGCAGCCGTCTGTGGCGCCCTCTGTAACCCCGCCTCCTCCGTCCGGCAGCCCCCTCTGTAACACCGCCTCCTCCGTCCGGCAGCCCCCTCCGTAACACCGCCCTCCTCCTTCCGGCAGCCCCCTCTGTAACCCCGCCTCCTCCGTCGGGCAGCCGTCTTTGGCGCCCTCTGTAACCCCGCCTCCTCCGTCCGGCAGCCCCCTCTGTAACACCGCCTCCTCCGTCCGGCAGCCCCCTCTGTAACACCGCCTCCTCCGTCCGGCAGCCCCCTCTTTAACCCCGCCTTCTCCGTCGGGCAGCCGTCTGTGGCGCCCTCTGTAACACCGCCTCCTCCGTCCGGCAGCCCCCCTCTGTAACACCGCCTCCTCCGTCCGGCAGCCCCCTCTGTAACACCGCCTCCTCCGTCCGGCAGCCCCCTCTGTTACACCGCCTCCTCCGTCGGGCAGCCGTCTGTGGCGCCCTCTGTAACACCGCCTCCTCCGTCCGGCAGCCCCCTTTGTAACACCGCTCCTCCGTCGGGCAGCCGTCTGTGGCGCCCTCTGTAACACCGCCTCCTCCGTCCGGCAGCCCTCTCTGTAACACCGCCTCCTCCGTCCGGCAGCCGTCTGTGGCGCCCTCTGTAACACCGCCTCCTCCGTCGGGCAGCCGTCTGTGGCGCCCTCTGTAACACCGCCTCCTCCGTCCGGCAACCCCCTCTGTAACACCGCCTCCTCCGTCGGCAGCCGTCTGTGGCGCCCTCTGTAACACCGCCTCCTCCGTCCGGCAGCCGTCTGTGGCGCCCTCTGTAACCCCGCCTCCTCCGTCCGGCAACCCCCTCTGTAACCCCGCCTCCTCCGTCCGGCAACCCCCTCTGTAACCCCGCCTCCTCCGTCGGGCAGCCGTCTGTGGCGCCCTCTGTAACACCGCCTCCTCCGTCCGGCAACCCCCTCTGTAACACCGCCTCCTCCGTCGGGCAGCCGTCTGTGGCGCCCTCTGTAACACCGCCTCCTCCGTCCGGCAACCCCCCTCTGTAACACCGCCTCCTCCGTCTGACAACCCCTTCTGTAACCCCGCCTCCTCCTCCGTCGGCAGCCGTCTGTGGCGCCCCTCTGTAACACCGCCTCCTCCGTCCGGCAACCCCCTCTGTAACACCGCCTCCTCTGTCCGGCAGCCGTCTGTGGCGCCCTCTGTAACACCGCCTCCTCCGTCCGGCAGCACCCTCTGTAACCCCGCCTCCTCCGTCCGGCAGCCCCCTCTGTAACCCCGCTTCCTCCGTCCGGCAGCCCCCTCTGTAACCCCGCCTCCTCCGTCCGGCAGCCCCCTCTGTAACCCCGCCTCCTCCGTCGGGCAGCCGTCTGTGGCGCCCTCTGTAACACCGCCTCCTCCGTCCGGCAAGCCCCTCTGTAACCCCGCCTCCTCCGTCGGGCAGCCGTCTGTGGCGCCCTCTGTAACCTCGCCTCCTCCGTCCGGCAGCCGTCTGTGGCGCCTCTGTAACACCGCCTCCTCCGTCCGGCAGCCCCCCTCTGTAACACCGCCTCCTCCGTCCGGCAGCCCCCTCTGTAACCCCGCCTCCTCCGTCGGGCAGCGTCTGTGGCGCCCTCTGTAACACCGCCTCCTCCGTCCGGCAGCCCCCTCTGTAACACCGCCTCCTCTGTCCGGCAGCCGTCTGTGGCGCCTCTCTGTAACACCGCCTCCTCCGTCCGGCAGCCCCCTCTGTAACACCGCCTCCTCCGTCCGGCAGCCCCCTCTGTAACACGCCTCCTCTGTCCGGCAGCCGTCTGTGGCGCCCTCTGTAACACCGCCTCCTCCGTCCAGCAGCCCCCTCTGTAACCCCGCCTCCTCCGTCGGGCAGCCGTCTGTGGCGCCCTCTGTAACACCGCCTCCTCCGTCCGGCAGCCCCCTCTGTAACACCGCCTCCTCCGTCCGGCAGCCCCCTCTGTAACCCCGCCTCCTCCGTCCGGCAGCCCCCTCTGTAACACGCCTCCTCCGTCCGGCAACCCCCTCTGTAACACCGCCTCCTCCGTCTGGCAACCCCTCTGTAACCCCGCCTCCTCCGTCTGGCAACCCCCTCTGTAACCCCGCCTCCTCCGTCCGGCAGCCCCCTCTGTAACACCGCCTCCTCCGTCCGGCAGCCGTCTGTGGCGCCCTCTGTAACACCGCCTCCTCCGTCCGGCAGCCCCCTCTGTAACACCGCCTCCTCCGTCCGGCAGCCGTCTGTGGCGCCCTCTGTAACACCGCAGCCGTCTGTGGCGTCCTCTGTAACACCGCCTCCTCCGTCCGGCAACCCCCTCTGTAACACCGCCGCCTCGTCCGGCAGCCCCCTCTGTAACACCGCCTCCTCCGTCCGGCAGCCGTCTGTGGCTCCCTCTGTAACACCGCCTCCTCCGTCCGGCAACCCCCTCTGTAACCCCGCCTCCTCCGTCGGGCAGCCGTCTGTGGCGCCCTCTGTAACACCGCCTCCTCCGTCCGGCAGCCCCCTCTGTAACACCGCCTCCTCCGTCCGGCAACTCCCTCTGTAACACCGCCTCCTCCGTCCGGCAGCCCCCTCTGTAACACCGCCTCCTCCGTCCGGCAACCCCCTCTGTAACCCCGCCTCCTCCGTCGGGCAGCCGTCTGTGGCGCCCTCTGTAACACCGCCTCCTCCGTCCGGCAGCCCTCTCTGTAACCCGCCTCCTCCGTCGGGCTGCCGTCTGTGGCGCCCTCTGTAACCCCGCCTCCTCCGTCCGGCAGCCCCCTCTGTAACACCGCCTCCTCCGTCCGGCAGCCCCTCTTGTAACACCGCCTCCTCCGTCTGGCAACCCCCTCTGTAACCCCGCCTCCTCCGTCCGGCAACCCCCTCTGTAACCTCGCCTCCTCCGTCGGGCTGCCGTCTGTGGCGCCCTCTGTAACACCGCCTCTTCCGTCCGGCAGCCCCCTCTGTAACACCGCCTCCTCCGTCCGGCAGCCCCCTCTGTAACACCGCCTCCTCCGTCTGGCAACCCCCTCTGTAACCCCGCCTCCTCCGTCCGGCAACCCCCTCTGTAACCCCGCCTCCTCCGTCGGGCTGCCGTCTGTGGCGCCCTCTGTAACACCGCCTCCTCCGTCCGGCAGCCCCCTCTGTAACACCGCCTCCTCCGTCCGGCAGCCCCCTCTGTAACACCGCCTCCTCCGTCTGGCAACCCCCTCTGTAACCCCGCCTCCTCCGTCCGGCAACCCCCTCTGTAACCCCGCCTCCTCCGTCGGGCTGCCGTCTGTGGCGCCCTCTGTAACACCGCCTCCTTCGTCCGGCAGCCCCCTCTGTAACACCGCCTCCTCCGTCTGGCAACCCCCTCTGTAACCCTGCCTCCTCCGTCCGGCAACCCCTCTGTAACCCCGCCTCCTCCGTCGGCTGCCGTCTGTGGCGCCCTCTGTAAACACCGCCTCCTCCGTCCGGCAGCCCCCTCTGTACACCGCCTCCTCCGCCCGGCAGCCCCCTCTGTAACACCGCCTCCTCCGTCTGGCAACCCCCTCTGTAACCCCGCCTCCTCCGTCCGGCAACCCCCTCTGTAACCCCGCCTCCTCCGTCGGGCAGCCGTCTGTGGCGCCCTCTGTAACACCGCCTCCTCCGTCCGGCAACACCCTCTGTAACACCGCCTCCTCCGTCCGGCAACCCCCCTCTGTAACACCGCCTCCTCCGTCGGCAGCCGTCTGTGGCCGCCCTCTGTAACACCGCCCCCTCCGTCCGGCAGCCCCCTCTGTAACACCGCCTCCTCCGTCCGACAGCCCCCTCTGTAACACCGCCTCCTCCGTCTGGCAACCCCCTCTGTAACCCCGCCTCCTCCGTCCGGCAACCCCCTCTGTAACCCGCCTCCTCCGTCGGGCAGCCGTCTGTGGCGCCCTCTGTAACACCGCCTCCTCCGTCCGGCAACCCCCTCTGTAACACCGCCTCTTCGTCGGGCAGCCGTCTGTGGCGCCCTCTGTAACACCGCCTCCTCCGTCCGGCAGCCCCCTCTGTAACACCGCCTCCTCCGTCGGGCAGCCGTCTGTGGCGCCCTCTGTAACACCGCCTCCTCCGTCGGCAACCCCCTCTGTAACACCGCCTCCTCCGTCCGGCAACCCCCTCTGTAACACCGCCTCCTCCGTCCGGCAGCCGTCTGTGGCGCCCTCTGTCCGAGTGGGACACAGACACGGTGGTGGCCTGGTTCCATGAGATGGACTGAGCGCCTACACGGCCGAGGCGCGCCCGCTGGGTCCGCTCCGGCAGTCATCTGCTGCGGGCCACCCCCGCCGAGCTCGAGAAGGAGCTCGGACTCAAGGTAGGGAGCTGGAAGTAGCGCAGCTCGAGCTTCACGGTGGCTGGATGTGGTGAAATCAAAGGCTTTGATGATAATAATACGTTCTCTATCGTTTTTCCATGGCGTGTATTTCCTTTCGGAGTTTCTATAGTCGCCTTTGTCATTCTTGTTCAATCTCTGTATAGTTTCTCTCGCCAAACGAACCGGACAATTGTACGATCAATGTGTAAGCATGCTTCTGGATCTAATTATTTTGATCTTCCATGTTTCGCACAGTGTGGCATTATGCACTGTGGCATTAGTACTATTACGATGCTACATATAAATTCAGTAGCGCGGAAATTCCATTCGTTATTTCTTAATGATCTGAGTGTATGCTGACGCTGTTCAACTGTAACAGACATTCAGTCATTGCACCACACCTGACCACAGACAGCGCCCTGACATGCGCCCCCCCCCCCCCCCTCCGCCCCCTCCGCCAGCACCCGCTGCACCCGTAAGAAGGTCGTTCTGGCACTGCGGGCGCCGGATCTTCAGCCGACGACTCGCCCGGCCACATCGACCACAACTTTGTGATGCGTTGGCTGGACGACGTCGGCCTGCCCCAGTATAAGGACGCCTTCCTGGAGGCTCGGGTGGACGGCCCGCGTGCTGAACCAGCTCACTCTGGACGACCTGCACACACTCAAAATCACCAACCTGCTGCACGCGCTCAGTCTAAAGCGAGGCATACAGGTGAGGCAGGCTGGCAGGGAGGGAGGGAGGGAGGGAGGAGAGGGAGGGAGGGAGGGAGGGAGGGAGGGAGGGAGGGAGGAGGGAGGGAGGGAGGGAGGGAGGGAGGGAGGGAGGGAGGGAGGGAGGGAGGGAGGGAGGGAGGGAGGGAGGGAGGGAGGAGGTGAGGGAGGGAGGGAGGGAGAGAGAGAGAGAGAGAGAGAGAGAGAGAGAGAGAGAGAGAGAGAGAGAGATGAGAGAGAGAGAGAGAGAGAGATGAGAGAGAGAGAGAGAGAGAGATGAGAGAGATGAGAGAGAGAGAGAGGAGAGAGATAGAGAAGATAGAGATAGAGATAGAGATAGAGATAGAGATAGAGATAGAGATAGAGATAGAGATAGAGATAGAGATAGAGATAGAGATAGAGATAGAGATAGAGATAGAGATAGAGATAGAGATAGAGATAGAGATAGAGATAGAGATAGAGATAGAGATAGAGATAGAGATAGAGATAGAGATAGAGATAGAGATAGAGATAGAGATAGAGATAGAGATAGAGATAGAGATAGAGATAGAGATAGAGATAGAGATAGAGATAGAGATAGAGATAGAGATAGAGATAGAGAGAGAAGGATAGAGAGAGAGATAGAGATAGAGATAGAGATAAGAGAGGGAGAGGGAGAGGGAGAGGGAGAGGGAGAGGGAGAGGGAGAGGGAGAGGGAGAGGGAGAGGGAGGTGTAGAGTTGAGCCAGCAGATTGGGCAGGGGAGGACGGGCGGAGTGTGGAGTTGAGCCAGCAGACTGGGGAGGACGGGCGGAGTGTGGAGTTGAGCCAGCAGACTGGGCAGGGGAGGACGGGCGGAGTGTGGAGTTGAGCCAGCAGACTGGGGAGGACGGGCGGAGTGTGGAGTTGAGCCAGCAGACTGGGCAGGGGAGGACGGGCGGAGTGTGGAGTTGAGCCAGCCGACTGGGGAGGACGGGCGGAGTGTGGAGTTGAGCCAGCAGACTGGGGAGGACGGACGGAGTGTAGAGTTGAGCCAGCAGACTGGGCAGGGGAGGACGGGCGGAGTGTAGAGTCGAGCCAGCAGACAGGGGAGGACGGACGGAGTGTAGAGTTGAGCCAGCAGACTGGGGAGGACGGACGGAGTGTAGACTTGAGCCAGCAGACTGGGCAGGGGAGGACGGGCGGAGTGTGGAGTTGAGCCAGCAGACTGGCAGGGGAGGACGGGCGGAGTGTGGATTCGAGCCAGCAGACAGGGGAGGACGGACGGAGTGTAGAGTTGAGCCAGCAGACTGGGGAGGACGGACGGAGTGTAGAGTTGAGCCAGCAGACTGGGCAGAGGAGGACGGGCGGAGTGTGGAGTTGAGCCAACAGACTGGGCAGGGGAGGACGGGCGGGGTGTAGAGTTGAGCCAGCAGGCAGGGGAGGACGGGCGGAGTGTAGAGTTGAGCCAGCAGGCTGGGGAGGACGGGCGGAGTGTAGAGTTGAGCCAGCAGGCTGGGGAGGACGAACGGAGTGAAGAGTTGAGCCAGCAGGCTGTGGAGGACGGGTGGAGTGTAGTGTTGAGCCAGCAGGCTGGGGAGGACGGGTGGAGTGTAGTGTTGAGCCAGCAGGCTGGGGAGGACAGACGGAGTGTAGAGTTGAGTCAGCAGGCTGGGGAGGACACGGAGTGTAGAGTTGAGCCAGCAGGCTGGGGAGGACGGGCGGAGTGTAGAGTTGAGCCAGCAGGCTGGGGAGGACAGACGGAGTGTAGAGTTGAGCCAGCAGGCTGGGGAGGACGGGCGGTGTGTAGAGTTGAGCCAGCTAGCTGGGGAGGACGGACGGAGTGTAGAGTTGAGCCAGCAGGCTGAGGAGGACAGACGGAGTGTAGAGTTGAGCCAGCAGGCTGGGGAGGACGGGCGGAGTGTAGAGTTGAGCTAGCAGGCTGGGGAGGACAGACGGAGTGTAGAGTTGAGCCAGCAGGCTGGGTAGGACGGGCGGAGTGTAGAGTTGAGGCAGCTGGCTGGGGAGGACGGACGGAGTGTAGAGTTGAGCCAGCAGGCTGGGGAAGACAGACGGAGTGTAGAGTTGAGCCAGCAGGCTGGGGAGAACACACGGAGTGTAGAGTTGAGCCAGCAGACTGGGGAGGACACACGGAGTGTAGAGTTGAGCCAGCAGGCTGGGGAGGACATACGGAGTGTAGAGTTGAGCCAGCAGGCTGGGGAGGACGAACAGAGTGTAGAGTTGAGCCAGCAGGCTGGGGAGGACAGACGGAGTGTAGAGTTGAGCCAGCAGGCTGGGGAGGACGGGCGGTGTGTAGAGTTGAGCCAGCAGGCTGGGGAGGACAGACGGAGTGTAGAGTTGAGCCAGCAGGCTGGGGAGGACGGGTGGAGTGTAGTGTTGAGCCAGCAGGCTGGGGAGGACAGACGGAGTGTAGAGTTGAGCCAGCAGGCTGGGGAGGACGGGCGGAGTGTAGAGTTGAGCCAGCTGGCTGGGGAGGACGGACGGAGTGTAGAGTTGAGCCAGCAGGCTGGGGAGGACAGACAGAGTGTAGAGTTGAGCCAGCAGGCTGGGGAGGACGGGCGGAGTGTAGAGTTGAGCCAGCTGGCTGGGGAGGACGGACGGAGTGTAGAGTTGAGCCAGCAGGCTGGGGAGGACGGGCGGAGTGTAGAGTTGAGCCAGCAGGCTGGGCAGGGGAGGACGGGCGGAGTGTAGAGTTGAGCCAGCAGACTGGGGAGGACGGACGGAGTGTAGAGTTGAGCCAGCAGGCTGGGGAGGACAGACGGAGTGTAGAGTTGAGCCAGCAGGCTGGGAGGACGGACGGAGTGTAGAGTTGAGCCAGCTGGCTGGGGAGGACGGACGGGGTGTAGAGGTGAAAACCGATAAAGAACTTCGATGGGCCTCTGTGACATATGCCTAGTGAAGTGTGGCGTATAACTTGCGACATGTTCCGCGTGCTGTGTGACCGCGGTGTGTGTGTGTGTGTGTGTGTGTGTGTGTGTGTGTGTGTGTGTGTGTGTGTGTGTGTGTGTGTGTGTGTGTGCGTGTGCGTGTGCGTGTGCGTGTGCGTGTGCGTGTGCGTGTGCGTGTGCGTGTGCGTGTGCGTGTGCGTGTGCGTGTGCGTGTGCGTGTGCGTGTGCGTGTGCGTGTGCGTGTGCGTGTGCGTGTGCGTGTGCGTGTGCGTGTGCGTGTGCGTGTGCGTGTGCGGGTGCGGGTGCGGGTGCGGGTGCGGGTGCGGGTGCGGGTGCGGGTGCGGGTGCGTGTGCGTGTGTGTGTGTGTGTGTGTGTGTGTGTGTGTGTGTGTGTGTGTGTGTGTGTGTGTGTGTGTGTGTGTGTGAACCTGTGCAATGTACTGCCACTTGTGACGCGTGCTGTGTCATGCGTGACGATCTAATGGCTGTCGGTATGTGTGCGTGACGGATCTAATGGCTGTCGGTATGTGTGCGTGACGGATCTAATGGCTGTCGGTATGTGTGCGTGCGGGACAGGTACTGCGCAGTAACGGCTTCTCCCCGGCCTGCCTACGTCGCCGCTCCACGCCGAACGAGCCTCGCCAGCCGGCCCCGCTCGAGGTGGCGCTCTGGACCAACCACCGGGTCATGGAGTGGCTCCGGGAGGTCGACCTGGCAGAGTACGCTCCCAACATGCGCGGCTCAGGTGAGTATGCTCCGGGAGGTCGACCTGGCAGAGTACGCTCCCAACATGCGCGGCTCAGGTGAGTGGCTCCGGGAGGTCGACCTGGCAGAGTACGCTCCCAACATGCGCGGCTCAGGTGAGTATGCTCCGGGAGGTCGACCTGGCAGAGTACGCTCCCAACATGCGCGGCTCAGGTAAGTGGCTCCGGGAGGTCGACCTGGCAGAGTACGCTCCCAACATGCGCGGCTCAGGTGAGTGGCTCTGGGAGGTCGACCTGGCAGAGTACGCTCCCAACATGCGCGGCTCAGGTGAGTGGCTCCGGGAGGTCGACCTGGCAGAGTACGCTCCCAACATGCGCGGCTCAGGTGAGTATGCTCCGGGAGGTCGACCTGGCAGAGTACGCTCCCAACATGCGCGGCTCAGGTGAGTGGCTCCGGGAGGTCGACCTGGCAGAGTACGCTCCCAACACGCGCGGCTCAGGTGAGTGGCTCCAGGAGGTCGACCTGGCAGAGTACGCTCCCAACATACGCGGCTCAGGTGAGTGGCTCCGGGAGGTCGACCTGGCAGAGTACGCTCCCAACATGCGCAGCTCAGGTGAGTATGCTCCGGGAGGTCGACCTGGCAGAGTACGCTCCCAACATGCGCGGCTCAGGTGAGTTTTGCTGGCCTGTGGATCCGCCACTGGTGGCAGCGCCACATATAGTGGCAACACGGACACAAACTGGCAACAGTGTGTCCAATATCTTTTAACAACGTCCTTCAAATATCGTTAATTGTATGGTTCTGAGGGTATGCAGTATGCACTACCAACAGCTATGCGACTGACGACCGATTTAGGCTTTCACTGTGTCGTCCACACTACCTGTCGACTTCAGATAGTGTTGCTGTGCCTTCCTCTGTGTCCGTGCCCGCCATCAGCTGTGTCCGTGCCCGCCATCAGCTGTGTCGGTGCCCGACATCAGCTGAGTCCGTGCCCGCCATCAGCTGTGTCCGTGCCCGCCATCAGCTGTGTCCGTGCCCGCCATCAGCTGTGTCCGTGCCCGCCATCAGCTGTGCCCGTGCCCGCCATCAGCTGTGTCCGTGCCCGCCATCAGCTGTGTCCGTGCCCGCCATCAGCTGTGTCCGTGCCCACCATCAGCTGTGTCCGTGCCCGCCATCAGCTGTGCCCGTGCCCGCCATCAGCTGTGTCCGTGCCCGCCATCAGCTGTGTCCGTGCCCGCCATCAGCTGTGTCCGTGCCCGCCATCAGCTGTGTCCGCGCCTGACCCCTGTGCCGCCGTCTGCAGGTGTGCACGGCGCCCTGCTGGTGCACGAGCCGCGCTTCACCGGCGAGCTGATCGCCTCGGTTCTCTCGATACCTGCCAGCAAGTCGCTGCTGCGGAGACACCTGTTCACCAGGTCAGTCGTGGACGGTATCGCAGCCCTCCACAACAGATACCCTGTTCACCAGGTATGTCGTGGACGGTATCGCAGCCCTCCACAACAGATACCCTGTTCACCAGGTCAGTCGCGTACGGTATAGCAGCCCTGCACAACAGATACCCTGTTCACCAGGTCAGTCGCGTACGGTATCGCAGCCCTCCACAACAGATACCCTGTTCACCAGGTATGTCGTGGACGGTATCGCAGCCCTCCACAACAGATACCCTGTTCACCAGGTCAGTCGCGGACGGTATCGCAGCCCTCCACAACAGATACCCTGTTCACCAGGTCAGTCGCGGACGGTATCGCAGCCCTCCACAACAGATACCCTGTTCACCAGGTATGTCGTGGACGGTATCGCAGCCCTCCACAACAGATACCCTGTTCACCAGGTCAGTCGCGGACGGTATCGCAGCCCTCCACAACAGATACCCTGTTCACCAGGTCAGTCGCGGACGGTATCGCAGCCCTCCACAACAGATACCCTGTTCACCAGGTATGTCGTGGACGGTATCGCAGCCCTCCACAACAGAAACCATTCACCCGCGGTCTGTACTATAGCGGATATATCCCCCCCACCCCTTCGATTTGGCTCATTGTTTCGGATGAGTAGAAATGTATAGATGGGTACCAGGTTAGGTTGTGCGTACCAGGTTGTATCGGTAGGTACCCTATTTGCTCCCACCTAAGTGTTTACACAATATCCATTCTTGGAGCAGTCTTCCTATCGCTTCTTTTCATTGCAAACATGTGTAGTCTACAACCACTTTCCACAAATCGGTTCGTTCCCTGATGTAATAATCTGTTACATCTGTTAGGTTTAATGAGCTGGTTGGCGCTGATATACTGCGGGAGAAACGGGAAGTTGAAGACAACCAAAGCATCGCCCCTCTCCGTCCCGACTCCAAAGTCAAGGTGAGATCGACAGTATCAGCGGTCATGGTGTCCTCTGTCGTGATATTTGGCCTCCGGTTCGTACAGTTATCGTCAGCTGTTAGCTCATACATTTGACGAAGACTAGTTGGTCAAATTTAGCTAATTATGCTGTTTTGGCAATGTATAACATGCTTCATTAGTTTCTTCGTGAAATCAACTTCTCCGTCGTATGCTTTCCACTCAACGATGTTCATACGTGCGCCTTCCTGACTGCGTGGTGGCATTGCACACCCACGAGACTGCGTTTCGCCTGTTTCCCCGCCTCTCCTAGTCTGCAGTGCTCGTTTGTTTGTCTGTGATCTGATGTTGTGTTCGTGTGTCTGCGTTTGACCGGCAGCTGCACAAGCGCGGCCAGTTCACGCTGAAGCGGCGGAAGGGGAAGGAGATTCCGGACGCCGAGGACTTCCTGTGTCCTCTGGACGTGCAGGTCTCACCACTCTCCTCGCCGGATGTCGCCGCCACCAGCCAGGTTGGTGCCTTCGTACTCAGGGCCGACCCGACACGACACATATAGGGCCGACCCGACGCAAGGATCAGAAAAGGTGCAGCCCACTGTCAAGTTCCGAGAATTATAGTTTGCTAAATATGTTGTGCAAATTTCTTAAGATATGTTTCATGGAATATTTTTGATGACATGACTGCTGGCTTTTGATGCGCCACATATGTCGTGTATTGAATACAACAGCAATATGCACATTCCTGATGTCTTACAGTAGTGTTTTCTATACTTTGGCGAACTCTGCGCGGGTAAAAGTATCGCTGTCTACCCGGTCCGGACGCATGGCTGTCTGGCTGGTTCGAGTTGACCTCGGGTGTGTTGGCGGTGAATGGCGTCATGCAGCGTAGTTCAGATGTACCCATCAGCGCGCATTGTGTGGTCGAGCGCGTGTGTTGCGCGGGTCGTGGCCCGGCGGTGTGCGACCTGGTCACATCAGCGCCCTCCAGTGACTCGGCCTGTCTCCGTGCCCCTGTCGAGCAGAGAACAGCGCCCTCTTTCGGCCCGGCCGGACACAAGTCGTGAACACGGTAACAACACGCGGTGTGAACACCTAACTCTGCTTGTGTGTAGTGTCTATCTGTGTGTGTGTAGTGTGCGTTTGGGGCGTGCTGTGCTGCCTATTCACTGCGACTCAGCTGCCTTATGTCTGTAGTATCCGCCAGATGGCTCCCAGCGGAGGTCTACATTCGATTGCAGAAGGCGAAACTACGTTTTTAGCATACTTGCATGGGTATTTCCTGTAACCCAGTAGTTAAGCGTCGAAGCTTAAAACCAAAACCAGACCAAATTATTTATTTCTAGCTAATACGAAACTAGATGCATCATTCGAACACCCTTTTTCTGCTGATCAACTAGTATGGAGGCTGTAGTTTCGCCTTGTTGTGTAGGGGCTTCTGATCGCGTTTGGTTGGTACCGTAGTCGGTCTTTTAGTGTTTGGGGTTTCTAAGCATGCTGGGAGATGTTACTCGTTCACACCATCGCTTGATTCGGACGGGGCGATTAGTTTTGTCTCTTCTTCTTTTTTTCTTTTTAGGGCGTATCTGTTGCCTTTCGTCTGCGCTGTTTTCGGGTTGTGGATTAAGACAGGTGGTTTTGATTGGGACGGAGTGCGCGGTCACAGACGCGGTCAGTGGGAGTGTCTTGCTGCACACAGCCTCGTCACAATTTTACGACACTCTTTGTAGGGCTCATCGTGGGATGCGCAGATTTGTCCACCTGGTACACCACACACATTTATTTGAATATAACTCAGTTTTACTAACAATGGATATAATTATGAGCGTAAGAAAAGGAACTGTTTGGTTTTAGCTTAGGGATTAATAAGTGTGCTGTTTTTTGCACTTGTATCTTCCCTTCTTCATACGGTTGTTTTTGGTTGATTTCATTTTATCTTTTTATTTAACTAATTTGTAATATTGATGTTTACCTTAAAGGTGAAAAAGTCGCCTTTTGTTGCCTTCCATTAACATTGCGTGCAATTAAAGTTTAATTGTGTGCCGTGCCGTGCTGAATAGTATCGTACCGTCCCGAGACATTGCTGCAAACAACAGAAGAGTTGCCCAGCCAACATGCAGAAATGGTTTTAGACCAACCTGTGAAGCTTGGATACAAAATGCCTCCTTAGTGCTGAATCGCATGGCACAAACCTAAATAATTTACCAAATTTGCTCAATGTTTTTGTTTCAATATTATCCCACTTAGTAATGTGGCGAAACATATTTAACCTTCACCAACGTGTGCAGGCCGTCAATGTTTGCTCTGTTGGTGTCTATCGGGCCGACAGAGCAGTACAGCGGTCTGTGTCCTGCGCGGCCCCTGCTCGACGCTTCCCACCAGCCGTCTTACCATCCGCGCCACTGTTCGACCGGTCGTGTCATCCTCTGCCGCAGGGCCCGCTGGAGATGTCGCTGGTGGAGCTGCGGACCAGTGACGTATGATGGCGTCAGAAGGCCGTGTCAGTGGCGCCATCGAGTGGCGGCCGGCCGCACTTACGAATCGTGGCAGTCCAAATTAGTGATGCCCTGTGACGTCGAGTGACAATGTGGTGACGCCATGATGGTGGCGATCACTGGCCATCCGCCACTGACGTGTCGTATGTCAGTGTCGTCACAATGACATATGCTGATATCGTACAGGGGTGGCGTCATCTGGCGGGTCTCGCCTCATAGCTATGAATATACGTCATGCATGACGTCACGATATGCAGCGGTGGTGTGTCGTGTCTGGAAGAGTGAGTGACGTGGCATGTCAGGAGTTGGGTCTTGTGGGGGTGATTTCTCATGTCCGTGAAGAGCGTGATGGTGCACGCTGTTGAAGGGTTCAACACCAGATGCCTGGGCAGGTGCTACGGCTCCACTCGCTGGAAGCTGGGAGGAAGGAGGTTTCAATGTGGAAGCTGTCTGCGATGGCACTTGAAGTGGTCTTCCTGTGGGGCGTGGACCGGCCATTTACGGCCGGTCGCTGTCTCTGGTTTGTTTGACCCTGTCTGTGACGGCGAGTGACGGGTTCTTGCCAGTGATGAGGACCACCAGGGAGCGTTGATTGAGCTCAGCTGGTTTGGCAGATCATCGCCGCCTCGGATTAATGTCTGGATTGTACGGCTTTTCAACGGAAAGCGGTGTCAAATCGGAGTCGACTCTTGTCCAGTAGCCGTTGTCTGGGCGGTGCTACTCGCTAAAGGGGTGCTCGATGATCAATTGGAACGGACTGTGTACAGCTACGGATGAATGACGCTATTTTAGGCTGATGTCTGTAATGACGTGCGGAATTTATGTCTGCCATTATTACACGGCCTTCGAGTCTTCCCGGGTACAATGTGAGCGCGGTTTTCCGACGCTGCCTTCATGCATCCCCGAATCAGAGTGTTTTTTTACGGCTTGACTCAGTCGCAATGGACTTATCTTGTCCGTCAGTGACGGCAGTTTGTGCCAGGCTTGGAGTGACTGCTTCTTTGCCGCAATTTCACAGCAATGGAGGCGCTCCCTTGTATTTGTATGCACCCCATGTGACTGCAATCACGTCCACCCAAAGTATAGCCTGGTCAATGCAGACTGAGAAATTCAGTAGATGACAGCAGACATGATCAGTTTTGACCAGCGGGCGATATGACGTACAACACAGTGCCTCCTCCGACCCATACAGAGCGTATAGGGTGTGTCGGTGCCCCCCCCCCCCCGCGGTGTGCCGCCGCTGCTCTGTACCTGGCAGTCCTGTGTCGCCTCCCGCGCCGGAGGCCGGCGTTCGTCTCGGAAGGGAATACATGCGCCGGTCGTCAGAGACGGGAGAGCGCTGGTGGAGGGAGGCCGGGTGGAGTGCTGCTGACGACTGGTGGCTGGAAGTCCAGGCAGAGGCGACTGTCGCGGGGTATCAGATCAGCGTGTGTGTCTGGATGTCTGCCCGTCTGGGTCCTGCACCGGCGTGTGTGTGCCTGTCCGCGCGTCTGCCTGACCGTGACGACTCAGCCGGCAGACCCTGACTGCTCACTCAGTCTGTCCACCTGACCGTCCGTCGCGCTGCCCGCTGGTTTGTATGTGTGTCTGTCTGCCTGTGAGTCTGTCAATAAACGCGGGACCTGCCGCGCCTCCGATTGGTCGATAGGCGCGGTGCGGCGTGCGCCAATCAGCGGAATGTTTGCGCTCCTAACGAGAGACGGGCGTAACTCGGTTAGTGCCGGCCGGCCGGCCGCCCGCCCGGGGGCGTCCGAGGCGGCGCAGTGCGGAAAGCGGAAACCTGGGGTGTCCCAACCGACACGGCACGGCACGGGGAGCTGGGGTCAGGGGCCGTGTCCGCCGCTGGTCCCTCGGCACTTCAAAGCTTCACTTGTTTGGGTGTTACACCGAATCTGCAGTAGAATATGTCGGCCTCACGATACTAACGAAATGAATGCCCTTGGCTTGGTAACAATGAATGTTGCAAAGTGCAAATGGTCTTTGTTTTAACCGCATTTCAAACTGCGGATCTGGACAGACTAAGGCCGTGTTTCTAGCTCAGTCAGCTGCGTGAAAACTTTCAGAAAATGTGCGATCGAAAAACGCGTAGCGTTTCTCACAAAGCCTGTTTTTGAGTTGTTCCGATCTGCGCGGCGGGCAGCTTCGAGTGCTCTGTCCCTGAGCTGTTCCAACTCTGCCTCTTGGCTCTGTCCCTGAGCTGTTCTAACTCTGCCTCTAGGCTACCCAGTTATCCATCTGAGCTGTCGCAGCCCTGCCTCAGATGTTTCAGCTCTGTCCAAGCTCTACTCTGCTGAGCTGTCCCAGTTCTTCCTCCAAGTTGTCTCAGCCTTGTCTCACCTCTACTTGCGAGCTGTCTCATTTCTGTCTCTGAGTCGTCTCAGCTATTTCTGATTTTACTCAGCTCTTCCTTTGAGCTGTCTCAGCTCTGTCCCAGCTCTGCCTCTGGGCTGTCTCAGCTCTGTCCCAGCTCTGCCTCTGAGCTATCTCAGCTCTGTCCCAGCTCTGCCTCTGAGCTGTCAACTCTGCCCAAGCTCTGCCTCTGAGCTGTCTCTGATATGCCTCTGAGCTATCTCAGCTCTGTCCCAGTTCTTCCTCTGAGCTGTCTCAACTCTGCCCAAGCTCTGCCTCTGAGCTGTCTCTGATATGCCTCTGAGCTGTCTCAGCTCTGTCCCTGAGATGTCTCAGCTCTGTCTTAGCCCTGTCTGAGCAGTGGCGGCGAATCGTATTTTCGGGAGGGGGGGGGGGGGGGGGGGGCAAAGCAATTTACAGGGGCCCCGGGAGTTTCAGCCCCCCCCCTCTTGTACTGAGGGCCCTCTCACCACCATGTGCCCTATATAGTATATATGCGTTTATAACAAGTTATAACTGACCAACCAACACTCGGCTTTAGTGTTCGGCTACGTCAGAAATGCTTTACAAGCTGCTTTACGCACTTTTATCTTTAGGTGAAAACCCTATCATTAGTCCTCTACCGCATTTCTGTGTTCAGCTGGCCCAGCTTACATCCACACAAACACATATATACAACGATATCACAGTGGTAACGAGGGCCCCTCAGGCCTACCGAGGGCCCCTCAGGCCTACCGAGGGCCCCTCAGGCTGGCTGGGAACACTTCGGGGCCCTCGGGTCATTTTTTGGGGTCAAAAATAAAAATCGCACCTACTTCTTGGAGGGCCCCCATACAAATTTATGTGTGTGTGTGTGTGTGTGTGTGTGTGTGGGGGGGGGGGGATCATGTTTGCCCCCCAACTTCTTGAGGAGTGTGTGGGGGGGGGGGGGGGAGAGCTGCTTTCTCTTGCCCCTCTTCCGCCGCCCCTGTGTCTGAGACACCCACCCCTGTCTCATCTCTGCCCATGACTTGTCTCAGCTCTGTCTGCGGTCGGTGACCGACGCCGCGCTGTGGCCATCATCAGCGTCCATTACGGTGTCGTCCGTGCCCACGCGGCTGAGATTAACGATCTGCGGCTGTGGGTCCTGAGTCGGTCCTCTGCCCCGCCAGTGTCCTCTCCTTGGCTCTCTCTCTCTGCCCTGGACCTACCGCCCGATAACAGACACCGCGTCTATCTGCGTTAACCCGTCATTGGCTGGTGGAGGGGGGGGGGGGTGTTTCGCCCCCCATGACGAACTTTCGCAATAGTTAAAAAACCAATAGCGCCATCGACGTGAAACCTTGGTACCTTCTACATTAATTTTACGTCTTCTGTGCAAAAACAAAGCAATTTCGTCGATTTTTTCCTCTCGAGATATAGCGAATTTAGTGACGTCACCACACACGAGTTTGGCACAAACACCGGCTAAACTTTAGAAGGCCGTACAAATGCCATATTTTGAGTAACATGCAATCGAAAAACGTCAAAAGATAGAAAATGGCAAGGGTTACAAAATGGCTATCTCGGATTTTCGATTTCTTTACCTCCCAAAATACAAATAAAAATGTTAAAAATGCCCTCAAAATCAAATATTTCAACAACACAAAAATAACGGAAGATATGTTGAAGAACCACATGTGGAAAATACCCCAACCCAATTTTAAAGTAATATCTTTATTTTTGACTGACTTATGGCTCCCTAAATATGAGTAAATCATGACGTCATATTTTGCAATTACGTTTTTGTTTTGCTTTTAGTAACCAGATACAACCAAATAAATGCCAGCACTGTATTTCTGAGACAAAACTGGTGTAGAAACATGCCTTCTTTATTTATATTTATCAATTTCAAATTTTGACCTTATATGACCTGACCTTTACCTTATATGGTGTCAAATTGTGAAAATGGCTGCTACTATCGAATTATACGTGCAGAATAACCCATAAAACATGTGTCGCATGACTTTCGTAAACCTGTGACCATTTTAAGTAATATCTTTTAGTTTTAACTACAAACAGGCTGACTTTGAAAGACTGCGAACATCATTAGAGCTACTGCCGTGGAATATTCTGGATGATATGCACGTAGACACAGCTGTGGATACATTTTACGAACTTTTATATGCAGTCATCCGCGATTGTATACCTGTTGTTCAGATCAAAAGGAATTATCCACCCTGGTTCGATCGTGATTTGCGGAATTTGTTGCGGGAGAAGGAGACGGCTTTCAAAAGAATGAAACGTAACCGGAGTGAGGAAATCGAGGAGGTATTCCGAGACAAGAGAAGAGACTTTAAGAACTTAGCAAACACAAAATACAGTGACTACCTGATTGGACTTACCGACGATTTCAAAACTAATCCGAAACGGTTTTGGTCCTTTTTGAAAACTGCAAAGAGTGGAAATCGGGGTTTGCCAGCACTGATGGTAGATGGCGTAGAAATCACAGAAGATAGAGATAAGGCTATCGCTCTCAATAGGGCCTTCGCAGCGAAATTTACCGATGATGCTGTAACAGTGTTGCCCGATTGTCCGTCTTATGATTTATCGCCGCTGGTCCACATCGAATGTAACGCAGATCTCGTTAAGGCTATTCTGGAAAGTATTCCTGTAAACAAAGCGTGCGGTCCGGATGGGATCAGTGCCCGTATCATACGTGAGTGTAGCGACGCATTATCTGTTCCTTTAGCGAAGATCTGTAAGCTGTCGGTAAGCCAAGGTATATTTCCGGAACTCTGGAAAAGGGCTAACATCGTGCCTATATTCAAGAAGGGTAGTGTCAAAGATCCAAGTAGCTACCGTTCCGTGTCACTGATTCCATTGTTCGGAAAGGTCCTCGAGAAGGTTGCATATACTAACTTATTGCGCCATGTGAGACCTGCCATTTCGCCTGAGTAACATGGATTCGTCCCAGGCAGATCGTGTGCAACTAACCTATCGTCACTGCTGAGCACTGCATGGGAAGCTATCGGAGAGCATTCTCAAACAGATTGTATTTATACAGATTTTTCAGCCGCGTTCCAAAGCGTCGATCATTCTCTTTTGATTCACAAGCTGAAGAATTCTTACCATGTATCAGGTTCGGCTCTAAATTGGTTCACATCATATCTCATTAGCAGGAAACAACGCGTTGTGGTAAACGGCAAGTGCTCAGAGTGGTGCCGGGTTACGTCGGGCACACCGGAAAGGGGCGTGATCTCCGCTTTGTGCTTCGCCCTGTATATAAACGACCTGCCAGTTGGGATGTCCTCTCGGGTGCTCCTTTATGCAGATGACGCCAAACTGTATAGGAAAATAACTTGCCAAAATTATACCAAAAGCTTGCAAGAAGATCTTGGACGTCTCCACCAGTGGTCAAAAACATGGAAACTCAAGTTAAACCCATCCAAATGCAAGTCATTTCGAATGACCCTAAAGACAAAGCCACTGGTTACAAATTACTCAATTGGAGACACAATTCTGGAACATGTTGACAAAATTCGGAATTTAGGTATTATTTTGGATACAAAATTGACATTTGGGTCTCACGTCGATCAGACAGTCACTAAAGCGAACCGCGCCCTAGGTGTTCTGATACGGTCATATCAGAGGGCTACCCCGGGAGGACATCTCAACTTGTCATCTGTCCTGGCGTCATACTACGCTTATGTACGCTCCAACCTGGAGTACTGCAGTGTGATATGGAATGGAGCTGCTGCAATGCACACTGACAGAGTTAATCGGATTGAGCACAAATTTCTAATTTGGCTCAACGCTCACTGTCGCTGTCACTCATCATCACTGGCATATGCTGATCTGCTGAGACATTTTAAACTCGCATCTGTATCCGCGAGAAGGGCACAGCACGATGTTATGTTCGTCCGTAACGTTAAGGGTAGAATCTCGTCAGCGTTTTTATTGCAGTCATTCTCATTGAGCGTACCTTGTCGTACAACCAGGCAGCAAAGTAGTACATTGTTGAATGTGCCATTCGCGAGGGTGAACACTGTAAATAATGGACTTTTCGTGAGGCTGCCTAGGCAAATGAATCGATTATTAGAGAGCTTCCCTACAGCGGACATGTTCAGCGACAGTTTTTACTCATTTCGCAGTAAGGTGAAGCTGTTTGCTGCAGCATTATAGCATATAGTTAGATAGTTAGATATACATCAACTGATGTGATCATTGCTAGTCCCAGGCAGTTTTTGTCATTTTTAGCGTATTTTGTATCATCACTCGTTTAGCGTTTATTTTTAGGATTCAGGCAGCGTTTCGTATTTTTCGTATATTCACATGATTTTATCATATGTATGTATGTTAAGCAGGTGAATGTCAATGTGTAATATCGTGTTTTTGTTTTAAACTTTGACTTCGTCCATCAATGGGTCATCCCGTCGGCGATCTTGAGAAATAAATAAATTTGTGACCTGACCCTGACCTTGACCTTTGCTTACAATTTCAATGTTGATGATGCGGGAGATGCATTTACCTTTGAGAGCACTTTGTGCGATAATAGTCTCAATATAAGGCTTTGGATGGAAAGTATGGCCCACAAACTCAAATATCTCAATTTTGACCTTTGACCTTTGACCTGACCGTGACCTGACATGTGACCTTATTTGGAAAATGTCGTGTATGCTATGGATGCGTCTCATCGATAGCTTTCGATTGCCGCCTTGTGCGTCTCACTGCGGTTATTGGTTCGGAAGATAACCGGGGGAGGGGGAGGGACGCCCCCCCCCCCCCCCAGCCAATGGCGTTCGGCTGAGACCCCAGCCAATGCCGGGTTAAAGGGAAATAATTACCTTTTTCCACAAAAATGGAGTTAGCACTTGAAATCGCCAGACGAGACCAAAATATATTGTAAATTCATCACATTTTGCATGAAAACTTTCCTACCGAAAGATATTTCAAGTTAAAGTTGATAAGTGTTCCACACTTTTAACGACCGGTACTTGCAAGTACTTTTGGTCCTCATCAAACTGCGGGCTTTTCCCGTATTGTTTTTTTACGCAATGGAGTGGAAAATATATTGTGCGTTCTGCTTGTTGTGATTATATGCCCGGCGGTCTTCTAAAACTAACAGCGATTGGAAAAAGTGGCAATAAAATCGGAAACTCATCGATGCACATCAACGGCGGCATAGTTAGTGGTTGCGACCCTCAATTTTTGAAAATAAATTCATTTGTTTTCAACATTAGGAGTATTGTATAATTTGTCTGTGGCTGTATATAACACTATGCTTTATATTATCATGCAAAATAATAATTTTTCCCCAAAAAATTAACAAACAATAACACAAAACTGGCAATTAAATTGGAGGCTCATCGATGCACATCGACGGCGACCTATTTAGCGTCGGCGATTTGTTTACAAAGCATTGTCATGCTTTTCGGCGCACTTAACCATTGTGGCGAGTTGTTGCTAGTAGCGCTTTCGTTCTCCATGGCAACCAGGCGTGAGCCAATGAAAAGCCAGAACGTATTCCCTTTCTGGCTTTTGATTGGCTGACGCCTGGTTGCCATGGAGAACGAAAGCGCTACTAGCGTGTGTCCAAGCAGCGCTCAGTTTGATCGGAAATGTCACAGAGCCTCCAAAAATGCCGCAATGGATGTAAACAATGGTAGGGAAGGGCGAATTTGTCAATGACCTTCATGAAGTACACAAGGTACTTGTTTGGTATTTTTCCCAAACTTACAACTTCGAATTTGGGAATAATTTTATTTAATTCTTAAATTTAAATAAAATAATTTTAAAACCATAGCGGTAGCCTAAGAAATTGTTGCTAACAAAATCAAAAGGTCATTATTTCCCTTTAAAGGGATTATACGGGTTTCCGTCCTGCAAGGAAATACACTCTTTTGCAGTTGTATGAGCTTTAAACACGTTTAAGACATACAACAGGGACTTAAAATACCTCAATGCTCATTTAGTCCATTATTGCAGCAATTATCAGCGTTAAAACTTTGGCGTTTTCCGAGACTGGTATCAGATAACGAGTACTTGATCGGCATTACTGTCCACCACTTTTATCTTATAATCTGAATCTTAGAATTTTAGAGTTTTGAATTATCTGCAAGTTCTACGCTGGATCACAAACATGATTATGCAATTCAAAACGTACGGGACTCTTTATTACTTACACACTGTTCGTTCAGGTTTTGTGGTTTTCTTATCTCTGGCCGGGAGCATTGAGAATTTGGTGGTGGCATTTCAATGAATTTTGGCATGCAAATTCATAAAAATATCAAATTTTATGGGAAAAACTAGGTAACTGCTGCTGTCGGAACAAAACAAGTTTATTTGTTCAAACATTGCTTCTTTTACCGGAAATATGTCATAACTGAGGTGTTTTTTATTAGCATAAAAGAGATGACTGGCTCTGTCTCAGCCGGTCCTGCAGAAAGTAGGTACGCGGTGGCATCAGCGCGGACTTCGAAATGTCCTTACGTGCAGAAGAGGTCATTTCCAGACAAATGTGGCTACCGTGGGACTTCTACCACCTTTATAAGTACGTTTTACTATGTAACTCAATTATTCTGGGACAAACCCGTATAATCTCTTTAAAGGGGGATAATGAGCTTTTGATTTATTTATCTGCATTATTGTATTGCACATGTATGGTATCAATTTGATCGCATCTCAATTTAAAAGTGAAATAACAACTTTTTATATTTCGAAAATTACATTTTGGGACATTACAAATATGTACTTACATATGGTGACGAACAGTATGATCCATCACTATCTCTAGTCTTAATGTTGATTTGTAAATAAGTCATAGGGCCATAACTGAAGTAAGTGCGCCAAGAAACGTGACAACGTCCCTGATTGGTCAAGGAAACAAATCGCCGACACTAAATAGGTCGCCATTGGGTGCATGAGTGAACTTCCGATTTTATTGCTATTGTGTAATTGTTCATGATTATTTTTTGGGGGATTTATTTTTTATTTTTAATGATAAGCCTAGTGTTAAACACAGTCAGAGACAAAACAAATCAAAACTCCTAAAGTTGAAAACACATGAACCAATTTTATTTTGATCTCTGTCGATTTCAAGTGATAACTCCATGTGTGTGGGGAAATGTCAATATTTCCCTTTAACTTAATTTTAGGCATGGTTTCCGCATGCAATCAACTGATCGATACCCTATACCGGCTAAGTTTTTGTGATGGTGCCACCATAGGCGTACACAAGGGGGGGGGGGGGGGGCAAACGGGGCAATTGCCCCCCCCCCCTGAAGGTCTGTACGTGCTCCCTTTGGTCGAGAAAAAAAGTTTTTTTTAAGAGAAAAATGGTGAAAATATGCCATTTTAAAAATATAGTGGGCCAAATCCGGTGAGTTTTTTTTGGTGGGGGTACTTTATGCCCCCTGAGCAAAAATTGGCCCTCCTGGAGTAAATCCTGGGTACGCCACTGGGTGCCACGTGAATTCGTCCTGATGGCTTTGAAGAAAGTGCACATTTTCTATGCGAACCATGTCATTTGTTACTTGCTGCATCGAATCGCCACAGACTCAAATTGTCCTGATTGTCCTGACCTTACATTAACATACCTGGCATCAAGGTACCTGACCTTACATTAACATTGTCATTTACCTGACCTTACATTAACATACCTGGCATCAAGATCATCGAATAGAATCGGAGCAGTTCATTTTTTGAAAGCTTTAAGTAATCTGTTTTACTTAACATTTGTGACGTCCGTATAACATGCCAACCGGATGACTTTGAACTTTGAATGCCAAATGTCCTAATTGGGTCATCCAGCATCCCTGAGGGAAAGTCATGGCATTGGACAATCGTCTGGAGAGGATCTAGAATGGATGGATTTTGGCTTGGCCAGACCAATCTAGATTTCTCTATGCTCTGCTTTCTTGACAACAAATAAGGTGAAGAAACACAGGCCATATTCCCCCTGAGTTTGATGTCATTGGTCATTTATCTATCGTACGTTTAAAGGGAGAATGCCTACTCACATCGCTTATTTGGGTTTGTTGACACTGGTCTATAAAACATAATTTTCTGAATTGAGTCATTACTTCATTTCTCCAGATTCACCCTAGTTGCTGATATATTCAAAATACTCCAGGAACGTGATGGAGTCACACAATTATCGGGTAGACTCCAGAGGGCTTCCGCTACTAGAAACACAGCAACTATGGATTAAACTGCTAACATATCGTTAGCGCCGGCCAATAGCAATTCGGCCAAACAGCTCGTGCGCGCAGATAGCAGCAGTTGCACAGTACCGTCTGTCCCCCTGGTCGCAACGCTTGATGGCCATTGATCGATGAAGATAACAATTTAGAGCTACGAAACTTGCACATAATATAGTTCACAGTGGCAAGAACATGCTGTGCAAAACTTGTCCCTCTATGGTGTGACCGTAATTGTATTGTCTTCTGTGCACCGTTTTACATAGCAGATCACTAATAAAGACTGGTTATTGATTCAACACTGATTGAATCGATTGGAATCCTTCAATCAAAATTCCTTGAATCAAAACAAATATTGATTCACCACCAGATATTTTGATTCATGAATCGTGATTGAATACAAACCCGCATCAAATCAAGGCCGATTGAATCAAAAGATTTAACGATTCTTAACGATTCAAGTCTGGTGAATTGTGCAAATACATGCAGTCGCAGTGGCTACTTTCATTTATACTGAAATATAATTGCTGTAATAATGTTTTAATGATCATATTTATGTATGTTTCCATTTGTATTGATTTGACACAAATTCACCAGCTATATTTAAATGTTGAATCAAACGTGAATCGATTAAAATATTTGTTTTGATTTTTTGAATTGGAAAGAATCAATTCTCAAAATTGTATCCGTGAATAGAACGGTGATTGAATCATTCATATTCCAAAATGAATCATGATTGAATCGTTCCCCAAAAATGAATCAATAACCAGTCTGAATTCACTATAGTGGCGATCGTTTTATAGATATAGAAATAATAATAAGTAAACAACAATATAAAAGAAAATTCAACTAAAGGGGCTCCAGATGTGAATTTCATCGTATCCAACAATCGAACCAATAGCTACTTACCGTATTTTTGTCTGACATTCCAAAATAGTAGGCACATTCCCTTTAATTGCATATTATATTGTAGTTCCCTGACAACATGGAGCTGTGGAGTGTGGTCGACTAGGCTGGCTTTGTCGGAGACAACAGAACCAGCACCAGCTGTTCATCCTGCAGCGACTCGGCTGGTTCGCTGACTAGCTGCGATGTCGGTAACTACCTAGTACCCACCCAGAGCGGTGCAGCCGGGTCGTCTGGCTCTCACGCTCCCACGCCCTGGACTGCTGTGCCGGCGTGTGCTCCGCGCTATGAAGCGCCGCCTGTGTCCCTGGGCGGTGGGCCGGCAGCGGCCGGTCCCATCGTTCCCAGCATGAACACTGAACGCCAGGCTGCCTGGCAGGTGGTGGTGTATTGTTGTGGTGTCAGCTGGGAGCCGGCAGCAGCGGCGGCGGCGGCTGTGACACACGCCGCCCCACCAGACCCACACCGCCGCCAGCCGCCGCCGCCGCCGCCGCCGAGCGAGCCGCCAGGCAGGGTCTGCAGTCAATCAGGCGACTATTACTGCCGGCAGAGTGGGGCTCTGCGGCAGGCAGGCCGACTGGACGGGCCGGGGAGGAGAGGACCCCTGCCGGGGGAGGCACGGGGGCAGGGGGAGACGACACAGGGCAAGTGGAGGGGATTTACTGATCTGTGGTCGAGCTTCTACCAGGGATACGACTGGATAGTGTCATGTACTGACGTGCTTCGATGGGGGAAAGCTAGAAAGTGATGGTATCATTCTCTTGATGCATATTACTGACCAACGATGCCCGTTTTAGATTTGAGCTCAGCGCTTGATTTGCCCTTCTATTATGGGTATGCTTTAACAAAAATACAGTTTGATCTAAATGTAGAATCGTCAGTTTATATTAATAAAACATGTAAATTATGCTTATTCTTACTTTGTATTTCCATACATTTAATTGCCACACTCAGGTACCATTTAATTTGACTGTGCCGTTCCTTCGTGCGTTTGACACTGGGAATCTGCAGATTCAGCTGTGGTTAAGATTCAGAAGGCATCGTGAGCATGGAGCAGACGAGGCATCAAAAGAATCTTGCGAGGCACCAACTCTTGCCAGCTCGTGTTGTATTCCAGCAGCATACCAATGACCCGGCCTGACTTCGTTGTCAATGAAGAAAATAAAATGAAAGCTTCGAGAGAAATCGTCTAGCTGTTGAATTCACGCCAGGCAAATTTAACAAGAAATACTACTGTCTTAATGTATTATAGTTGTCCCATGTTTGCAAAAATATATTAACATACATACATACCTACATTCATACATTTTTTTATAAATAATAATAAATGTAGTCCGAATGTTTTTGAATGGATGGATTTCCGAGGTCAGGCCCCGCGCTAAGCATAGCTTGTTGCGCAGGCCATGACCCCACCACCCGATCATGCAATTCTTGGCGTCCGGCATAATTTAGAAGCGAAAGTTTTACGTGCCCGACATACCTGGACACGGTCCGCCCCGCCTTCTGACGTCACCTGACCTTGAGTGCGACCGCTTCCACCGGCCACAGGCCATCCCAGCCCGAGGCAAATAGCGAGCGCCGAAGCGACTCGAACCCGGGCTGCCACTACCGGGTGAGGTCAGAAGTCCGGCGCTCTCCCAACTGAGCTACAGGGGCGGACTTTAATTATTAATTAAACCGTGTAGCGTTAAATTTTGTGTTCTTAACCCGCGCCGTACCGGTGCTCGGCGCCACTTTCGCCGCGCCAGGGAGGGAGAGGAGTGTTTAGTAGACAGAAACTCGAACAGAAATTCTAACTCGAAAACTAAAAGGGATAGAAAGACGCGGAAAAAAGCGGTCGAAAGCTCTTGACACGGAAATTCGAAGTTACTTCCGGTATTTTTGTTTATCTCAGGTCAATATTGAGGTCACCAGAGGTCATCAAGGTAAGATTTTCCAGTTTTAGGACTTCGATTCGAGAGAAAAAAAATCTCGGGATTTATGATAGCTAGGAGCAAACGGGAAAAAATCAATCGAAAGCTCTTGCAAAATTAAATCGCCTTGCTGTCCTCCAATTTTAGCTCAGGTCAATAGTTTAGGCTCCAGAGGTCATCAAAGGTCAAAAAGGCTATTTTTTTTTGGCAAAACTGTTATTCGCAAATAGCTTTTTACCTAATAAAGATAAGGCAATAATTTTGACGCCATCGTGTTTTCTCGTCAAGGTGCTTCGACTTATTACGAACGAGCGCGAAGCGTTCGCTCGTCCTTCCGTGATGTATGGGAAAAATCTGAATATGAGCGGCCCAACCCGGCCCGGCCCGGCCCGTGGCGACGCTTTTGAGAAGCTAATATCTCTGCAACCGCACGTCCGATTGACAAACAGTATTTTTTCTTCTTCTGAGCAGCCCCTATCCAACCTACCCTGTTTGAGACCAGTGCCGATTCACGTGGGTGACTACCACTGCGCGTGGCGCGTGCCGCGTGAGGGGTGTTGAAAAGTGTTTTCTCGCAAAAACTCCGCAACGGTTGGGCAGATTGTGTACAAATTTCGTGTGTGGTTAGGGACCCCTCAGCCGCCACTTTCCCACAAGTCAGGGGTGGGGTGCCTCTGCACGTGCGCACGTGCACACTCCTATTCTTTATCTCAGGAACGGCTGAGACGATTGTGTTCAAATTCGGTGTGTGGTTAGGGACCTCTCAGCCAGGCACGTAGCCAAGGGGGGGGGGGGGGGGGCGCCCCCCTGGAGGCCAGGAGGGTCCTTTTCGGCGCGCGCAGTGCGCCGCAAAGGGCCAACGAGACTGCGCGAAACGCGATATCATGGACTCTTTACCACGCGAATCGTGGTCTTTAGAGAGTTTAGAGCACTTCAGAGGCCCTTTGAGCCACCAGGACCCTCTCTGAAAGACCAGAGGACCCCTTAGACGTTAAAAAGAGCCCTGTGCATGTCAGAGGGGCCCCTGGCCAGACCGAAAGGGCCCCTGAGTGGGTCAGAGGGCCTCATGAACACGTCGAATGGGCCCCTAGCCAGCACAAAGGGGCCCCTGGCCAGGTCGAGAGGCCTCTGAGCATGTCGACAGGGCGACAAAGCGGCCAGCGCAGTCCCTTGCCAGGCCATAAGGGCCCCTGAGCAGGTTGGAGGGCCCCTGTACATACCAGAGGACCCCTGGGAAGTTAAAGGGGTCCCTGTGCAGGTCAGAGGGATCCTGACCAGACCGAAAGGGCTCCTAGGTGGATCAGAAGGGTCCCTGAACATACCGAATGGGCCCCTAGTCAGCACGGAGGGGCCCAGGGGAGGTCGGAGGGCCCTCGGAGCATGTCGCAAGGCGACAAAGCAGCCAGCGCAGTCCCTTTCCGGGTCGGAAGGGCCCCATATAAGGCTGGAGGGCCCCTGAAGAGACCAGGGGGTCCTGGAAAGTTAAAAGGGCCCCTATGCAGATCGAAGGGGCCCCTGACCAGACCAAAAGGACCCTGGGTGGGTAAGAAGGGCCCCTGAACATGCCGAATTGGCTCCTAGCCAGCACGGCGGGACCCCAGGGCAGATCGGAGGGTCCCTTGAGCATGTCGGCAGGGCGACACAGCAGCCAGTGCAGCCCCTGGCCAGGTCGGAAGGACCTCTGAACAGGCCGAATGGGCCCCTTGACACACAAAGGGGGCTTCTTGGAAGGTCAGAGGAGTCCCTGGTCAGACAGGAAGGGCCAAAAGCACGTAGATATCCCAGATGAAGATTGAATACACAGAGGACTTCCTCCACAATACAAATATTAAAAGCGGAGCGTTCGAGTATATTGTAACACCCTTCGTTAGGGTGTTACAATATACCCGATAGCTCCGATTTATTTTTCTTGTAGAATAAGCCCTCTTTGTATTTTATATATATCACCCACCCCACATCATGTCTTTTCGCTCCGCGGATCCCAGATGAGTTCCTTGAAAGGTCGGAAGGGCGTTGAAAAGGTCGGACGGGCCCCTAGACGATCTGAAGAGACCCTGGGCCTTTCAACAGTAAGAATGCAGTTGTCCAGGGAATAAAACTGAAAATTTTTGCGCCGCTCCGCTGCGCAATTTAACTACAATTTCAATTATATGCGGGTTAGAAAAAAACGGCCAGTTTCTCGGCGAATTTGTGTGTTATGTTGCTACTTTCCTATATAATTGGGCAAAATAGTTAACTTTATCACTTTTTTACCGCACTTTTAAACGCACAATATAGCATTTTTAGAGGTCCGCACCATACGCAATGCGACGCATTGATGATAAAGCATATCCAGGGCATAAGACTCAAAATTTTCGCGCCGCTCCGCGACGCAATTTCTTCATGAGTTGATCTTAAAGATAAGTCTTCAAGTCTTGATCTTAAAGATATTCCAAGTTGATATAGCTGATTCCAAATTGGTGTCGCTGGTTCCAAACTTGATATGGCAGTTTGCTAACTCCAGCTTATAAAAGTTGGTATGGCCCATGCCATACCTGTCATACTGCATTTTACATCCTTGTAACGTGCCTTTTCATCAGAGTTCGGCACGGGCTGGGCCGGCCCTATGGGCCATGGGCGGGGCCTGGGCTGGGCCTGGGCTGGGCCTGGGCTTGGCCTTAACTTTAAGGAAATCACCGGGCTCTGGACGGGCCTGGGCTGAGAATGTTGAAGCTCAGGTCAGAGCTGAAAAAAAATCTTTCAACCAGCAGTTCACTTCCACAGCAACACTCTGTTGCTGTGGCTGTTGCTTTTTGTTTGTTTTTGGTTAGCATAGTTGGTTCATTGTTTCACATTTATAGTATACAAATAAATATGCTAGGATAGTGATTGCAAATTTTGTGAAAATATATATATGCTTAATCTGAACGGGCCGGACTGGGCCTGGGCCTCAATATTATAAATTTGAATGGGCCTGGTCCGGGCCTGGGCTTGGTGTTCATGGGCCTGGGCCGGGCCGGGTTGGGGGTTGGTGGGCCCGTGACGAACACTGCTTTTCATCCGTTTTGTTTGGCCCTTTCAACGTTTGGGAAGGGGCTCTTCAACGCTCGGGAAGGGCCCTTTCGAGGCGCCCCCCCCCCCTGGACAAAATTCTGGCTACGTGCCTGCTCTCAGCCGCCTCTTTCCCACAAGTCAGGGATGGGGTTCCTCGTACGCACGTGCGCACCTTTTTTGTATCTCAGAAACTACTTGCCCGATCGAGTTGAAATTCACCATAGATTTCCTTCGCGCTCGCTCGTTCATCGCCAACTACGGCGCCTTACTGATATTAGTGTTGATCAGTTTAAGTCAACTTGAAAATTTTACCTAATGTCAAGGTCAAGTGGTGACCCAAGTATGTCATATTCCATATTGTGAGACGTGTCTTGACGAGACAAAAACATTGGTGCCGGTTTCACTTATCTGTCTTCATTCTGTCGAGAGTTATTGACACATAAGTGCTGTTGACCTCGGATGACCTCTGCTGACCCTGTAGGGGTCACTGAACAAAACTTGCACCTAGT
>JAXIVJ010010556.1:35000-46745 GCA_036785665.1 Chirona hameri | reverse complement strand
TAGGACGTCATGAGGTCATTAGGGACTACAATATCTCGGATTTTCTATATCGGTGACATAAGGTCATATTATAATCGTGACCTTTTCAATGTAACCCTATGGGGAAAAACACGCATATTTCTCAGTTGTAAAGGGATAAATTTAGTTCATGTTTGCTCTACCCACTAGTTTTGGCCAGAGACTAGACCTGACCGGGCCCCATATCACGTCTCTGCCAGCACCTGCCTTGATCGTGCCCCTACCAGTAACGGGCCCCTTACCAGTAACGGTCCTGCATAAAACAAAATTGCAAGGAGCGGGCCCTGTTGTGTCCGGGCCCTCGTCCTGGCCGGGCCCCATATCACGCCTTTACCAGCACGGAGCCCCTGCCTCGATCGGACCTGACCAAGACCGGGCCCCTACCAGAAAGGGGCCCGTATCAAGAATATGCAAGGACCGGGCCCTGTTATGACCGGACCCTCGTCCTGACCGGGCCCCATATCACGCCTTTGCCAGCACCGGGCCACTGCCTCGAGCAGGTCTTACCAAGACCGGCCCCTGCCAGGTGGTTAGGGACCCCTCAGCCGCCAATTTTCCGCAAGTCAGGGGTGGGGTGCCTCTGCACGTGCGCACGTGCATGCACACCCCTATTTTACATCTCATGAACGGCTGAACCGTTTGCGTTCTAATTTGGTCTGTGGTTAGGGACCTCTCAGCCGTTGCCTTTCCACAAGTCAGGGGTGGGAGTGACTGCACGTGCGCACGTGCTCACCCCTATTCTATATCTCAGGAATGACTGAGCCGATTGTGTTCAAATTTGGTGTGTGGTTAGGGACCTCTCAACCGCCAGTTTCCCACAAGTCAGGGATGGGGTGCCTCTGCACGTGCGCACGTGCACACCCCTATTCTATATCTCAGGAACGGCTGAGCAGATTGTGTTCAAATTTGGTTGTGTGGTTAGGGACCCCTCCGCCGCCGCCTACCCACAAGTCATGGGTGCCTCTGCCCGTGCGCACGTGCGCACCTTTTTTTGTATCTCAGATACTACTTGCCCGATCGAGTTGAAATTAACCATAGATTTCCTTCGCGCTCGCTCGTTCATCGCCAACTACGGCGTCTTACTGGTTATAGGCCTTAGGTTCAATAGCCTCTGCGCCGTTAGCCCGTGTCCTCAACCCGTCCGTTCACCGACTTTGGAGGTTTCGACTGGCCCTCCCGCCGCGGATAGAGCCGCCGAGTTTCGTTTGTCCGTTTCACCGGGGTCTCGTTATCCTGCGTTTCACCGGCCTTCATTCGGTCGCTGCCCGAGTAATTAGGGCAGGCGCGAGCGTTCCCATGGCAACGCACGCACGTTCTACATCCTGATCGCCTGGGGTGCGGACGCGTCATTGCGTATGCGTACTGCGTCAGCCCGATGGCGATCCGCCCCGAGACGAAACACCGCAGGACGGCAGGCGCGACCGGCGCACAGTGGGCGAGAACGGCCTGCTAGCGCGACATGGGGCGAAAAATATAATTTCAAAAATTACTATTTTATACGGCTCATTTTAAAGCAAAATGTCCATAGCATGAAAGTATAGCAGCGATTCGCCAATAACTTTGCTTATTTGTATGCACCATGTCTTCAGACATACCCTATTGTTAAAGGAAATAGTTCACCTTCAACATTAGTTTTAAACTGAGATAGCAGTTTTGTAGCCCGTGTTGGGAAACCCCTATCTGCAAGTTTCCTTGACTGCAAAGACTCTCCAGCCGAATATATTTGAGTTTTTTGGCGAAGGAATGCGGTGCTGGCGAAAGAATGTTGTACTGGTTTTAGCCCGGGCAGAGGCTATACCATCAGCCAATCAGCTTGTAGCTGGTGCTAGCAAGCGAATCGCCGGCCGCCGGTTGGCACATCTCCAATGCGAGTCTATCTTTACGCGACTACTTTCGAATCTGATTGGCTGAACCATTTTTTACATTCGCGTGACGTCAGGACTCTGACTCGGAGAGTATGCATATAGTTTTGATAAAAAATACAAATTTACGGCCTTCTGTCCTGAATCGGCGCGATATAAGGCCATTTTTGACAATATAAAAAGAAATTGTATTAAAAAATATAATCAAATCGTGTTGGGTTAAAAATTTCCAAGGTGAACTATTGTTATGTTCACCTTGGAAAAATGTTACCCAACACTATTTTTTTTAAAGGAAATAGTTCACCTTGGAAAAATGTTACCAAACACGATTTTTTTTTAAAGGGAATAGTTCACCTTGGAAAAATGTTACCCAACACGATTTTTTTTAGCTCCCGGATTCATCAGCTATCAATTGATATGCTACATGTTCAAACCGATGCCGTAAATTGAAGCAGAAACGCCGTGTCGCGCTAAAAGGCCTTTCTCGCCCACTGTGCGCTGGTTGAGGCGGCTGCGTGGTGCAGACACTATTTATACGTGTTTCGTGCGCAATGGTCCGACGCGAGGGGCTGAAGCTTTTTGAGTTAGTTGCGCTATTCGCCAACTGGGAGGGCGCCAACTAGTTACGTACCCAGGGGCGGATCCAGAAAATATTCAAGGGGGGTCATCAATTGCAGTGGTGCCCCTGCCCATACCCAAATCTGAAAACTCAACGGACTTGGTCCACTATATTTTGAGGGTGCTCCTATTTCAGCTTTTTTTTTATTGACAACGTTGGCTATAGGTATTTGCAATATCAGTCGTACCATTTCTATCATTTAAAGTGCCGCGGATGGTGCTAAAATATATTATTTGTACAGTCAGGGCGGCCCCAGACGGCTGATGAAGAATTGACCAAGAGGGAAGTCGAGGTTCGTGACTGAGGGGGAGCCGTTTTTTTTTACGAACAGTAAATCTTATGTATGCGGTAAATCATTATTGCGCCGCGAAGCGGTGCCAAAATTTGAAGTTTTGAGCGGGTTGGAGAACTATTTTTTCTATTGGAACCAGCATGTAGGGTCAAAACGAGGAAAAATGTCTGGAGCGAAGGGTGGTGTCAAAAGACATGTTGTCCCCCATTTAAGGTCAAAGGTGGGCCATGGCCCCCCATATCCTCCCACCATGCGGCCGCCAGTGTGTACATTATATTAGACCCTTTAGTACTGGAGGAAAAAAAACACTGATTGATTTGCGCCGCGTATTTTTTGGCTTTATTTTGGTGGTGCCCCTGGTGCCCCAGCGCGATGGTGCTCCATGGCCCAAGGACCCCCGTGACCCCCTGAATGACCCCAATGGCCCCCGTGACCCCCTGGATCCGCCACTGTACGTACCCGCAAAAAGCCCAGAGTATTTATAAAACATTTTTTTAAGAAAAAAAGTTGCATCATCTTAGGATAGCGTTACCTTTGGAGACCAAATGTCTGGATGATTTAGCCGTTCTGGTCGAGCTCAACAATCATTTGCTTGCTGTGGGTTATAATGAAGCGGCGTGCATGTTTCTGCCCTAAATCTAAGGCCAGACTCATTATTGATTCAACTGTTTTTCGGAACGATTCAATCACGGCTCATTTTGGAACATGAATGATTCAATCCCCATTCGATCCATGGATATTAACAAATTGAGAATTGATTCTTTCCGATTCATGGATAAACAAAAATATAATTGATTCTTTCCGATTCAAAGAATTAATTTGTTTTAATCGATTCACGTTTTATTATGCATTTAAACATATATGTTTAATTTATGTCAAATCAATGAAAATGGAAATATACATACATATTATCATTAAAACATTGTTACAGCAATACTATTTCACTATAAATGAATGTAGCCACTGGGACTGCATTGTATTTGCACAATTTACCATGTGTACTTGAACCGTTAAGAATTGTTAAATCTTTTTGATTCAATCAGCCTTGATTCCATACGAGTTTTGATTAAATCACGATTTATGAATCAAAAGATCTGGTGGTGAATCGATTCTGTTTTTATTCAAGGAATTTTGATTGAACGATTCCGATCGATTCAATCAGAGTCGAAACTCGAATCAATAACAAGTCTGAATCTAACGTCTATAAGTAAAACGTACCTATAAAGTGCGATGTTTTATTTTGTCACTTTCCGAAGCTTTTACTTCTTCTTTGGATAGAAGTTTGCATTTGTAAGGTTCCAACGGAAACAAATACCCAGTTTTGCCGAAACATTGTTTTGTGTTTATCTTTTTATTTGCGGAATGATTACCACTCACATTATATATGAATTAACTTAAATGATAGGTATAATTCTTGCAACACTGTTTAGTATCGATTGTTGACATGTGTTTGCTTATACACTTACCTTATGCATTATTTCCCAACCACCCGAATGCTTCTGCGAATGCTTCTTTCCGTGAATGCTTTCCGGTCGTGACCGGCACATTTCCGGTACATTTCCGTGAATGTGACCGGTGATGTGCTCCTGTTCCGGCGTCAGGAGCGCTGCTGCCCGGGGCAGCTCGTGCTGGTCAGTGTGCTGGTGAGTGTGCTGGTCAGTGTGCTGGTCAGCTCGTGCTGGTCAGCCCGTGCTGGTCAGTGTGCTGGTCAGCTCGTGCTGGTCAGTGTGCTGGTCAGCTGGTACTGGTCAGTGTGCTGGTCAGCTCGTGCTGGTCAGTGTGCTGGTCAGCTCGTGCTAATCAGTGTGCTGGTCAGCTCGTGCTGGTCAGCTCGTGCTGGTCAGCTCGTGCTGGTCAGCTCGTGCTGGTCAGCTCGTGCTGGTCAGCTCGTGCTGGTCAGCTCGTGCTGGTCAGCTCGTGCTGGTCAGCTCGTGCTGGTCAGTGTACTGGTCAGCTCGTGCTGGTCAGTGTGCTGGTCAGCTCGTGCTGGTCAGTGTGCTGGTCAGCTCGTGCTGGTCAGTGTACGCCGGTGAAGGAACGTCATCAGTCGGCGTTGCGGCGGAGGCGATGGAGAATGCGATGGCGGCGACGATGGCGGCGGCGATGGAGAAGGCGATGGAGAAGGCGATGGAGAAGGCGGTGTCGGCGGCGATGGAGAAAACGATGGAAAAGGATGGAGAAGGCGATGGAGAAGGTGGTGTCGGCGGCGATGGAGAACACGATGGAAAAGGCGATGGAGAAGGCGGTGTCGGCGGCGATGGAGAAAACGATGGAAAAGGCGATGGAGAAGGCGATGGAGAAGGCGGTGGCGGCGGCGATGGAGAAAACGATGGAGAAGGCGATGGCGGCGGCGATGGAGAAGACGATGGCGGCGGCGATGGGACATTCCGATGGGCTGATCGGCGGTCGGCGGATACCTGATGGCGCCGGCAGACATGAGAACACTGATTATTTGCTACGACTACGAAAACATTTCAATTCACACGGTGAAAAACCCTCGAACTTGCGAATTGCGATCCTCGTAAAACCTTTTAACCCAATAAGCGACCTGCTGTTTACCGTTTTTTCTTTCTTTTAATAATTCACCATTTTTGTGATTGAGTCACTCAATTCATTTATTCATTTCATTTATTAATTTTATTTATTTATTTATTTATTTATTCATTTAATCATTTATTCATTTATTCATTTATTCATTTATTCATTTATTCATTTATTCATTTATTCATTTATTCATTTATTTATAATTTGTGCACGTTGTTGTTCCCTCCGTCCGTCTTTATACGGACGTGTAGCCTCGCGGCTCTGGGCACGTCTGGCGGCGGCCGCCAAGGCCGCCACCGGGGCATCGGAGCAGCAGCATGTGCAGCAGCAGCAGCAGACTTGTCGGGCTCTTCACGGCACAGCGGTCACGGCCGCCGGGGTGGCCGGGTAGTAACACGGGTCTGGGCCAGAGGGTGGCCCCCTTCATCCTGGCCCGGGCCGCGCGGGGGAGAGAGAGGGAGACGCGGAACAGATACGGGGTGAGGAGATAGAGAGAGAGGCGGGTGGGAGGTTTTTGTTTGACTGGGGAGGGAGTCCGACCGAATACGTCTCGAGTCGTTGACGTCCCCCCCCCGAGCACTGCGCAGGGTCTTATGTCTGGGGAATACGTCCCGTGGATGCTGCGGTGCTGTCGACCGTCTTCTTGGCATGCCATTACAGTTATCTGCATAATATGCATGCAAAACAGAACAAATGCGCAGTGTGAACTGCGCTTTAGTTGCGTCGTCACTCGTCAGCTCGTGTGACTACAAGTGACTACAAGTGACTACAAGTCACTTGACACAAGATTACAGCACGTGTGACTACAAGTGTTACCGCTGTCCTAATCAATACTTCGGCGCACGCGTTTCTCTTTGTGGTCGTCGTGGCCACGTGCGGCAGTTCGTTCATCTCGATGTATACGAGGTTTGGGTAACGTTCTGTCGCCAGTAATGTGTAGCTGTTCCGTAATGCCGCTTTTCACAGACATGTGTTTCATCAGATGTTTCAAAATCACCACCTTGTGGCAAAATCGACCCGAGGCCTGTTTATGACCACCTGCGGTTCGGCGGTCTCCGCCCCTTTCCTCATGCGTCATCACAAGCAGGCCTCTAGAACACTGAATGCCGCGACGCGCCACTTCACGTGACATTTCAGCCTGAGGTTGCTTTGTACCGACCGCCGGAACCGCAGCCAACCGCAGCAGTGTGACGTCATACCGTTCGCCCCATCCCCACTTTTAGTTATCCCCCTGGTGCCGACCGCTGATGACCGCCGAACCGCAGCCAACGGCAGGGTCCGTGATCAGGCCTCCGGTGCGACACAGCCACAGCAGTGAGTCGGCGCCGCCGGGCCGGTGCGCACCTGCGGTGTTATCGCCACACCCATGGCACACTTATCGGACGGACTGAGAGTTCCAGGTCTTGAGCTTCAAAAATATTCCAAATTGGTATAGCTGATTCCAAATTGGTGTCGCCTGTTCCAAAGTTGATATGGCAGTTTGCTAACTCTAGCTCCTAAAAGTTGGTGTGGTACATGTCATACCTGTCATACTTCATTTTTAATCCTTGTAACGTGCCTTTCATCCGTTTTGTTTGGCCCTTTCAACGCTTGGGAAGGGGCCCTTTCGAGGCGCCGCACCCCCCTGGACGAAACCATGGCTACGTGCCTGCGCGCGGCCCTGCTACTGGTATCACACGGTCCCGGTACAGCGCTGAGAAAGGCTCGGGTCGGTCTCAGCCCTGTGTCCTCAATTACTGGGTTAACGACTGTGTTGATCCCAGTAAACGGCCGGCCGGCGCTAGACACACACACACACACACACACACACACACACACACACACACACACACACACACACACACACACACACACACACACACACACACACACACACACACACACACACACACACACACACACACACACACACACACACACACACACACACACACACACACACACACACACACACACACACACACACACACACACACACACACACACACACACACACACACACACACACACACACACACACACACACACACACACACACACACACACACACACACACACACGCGCACGCGCACGCGCACGCGCACGCGCACGCGCACGCGCACGCGCACACGCACACGCACACGCACACGCACACGCACACGCACACGCACGCACGCACGCACGCACGCGCAGACGGGCCGGGAAGGGTGAGCCGTGAGGTGAGCGACAGACGTGCGCGCCTGTGAAGAGCTGAAGCTGGCAGATCTGTGTTTGTGAGACGGCGCCGTAGCGCTTTTGTGATTGGTATAACCTCACTGTCTGTGACCTCACTGTCTGTGACCTCACTGTCTGTGACCTCACTGTCTGTGACCTCACTGTCTGTGACCTCACTGTCTGTGACCTCACTGTCTGTGACTTGTCCACGAAGCCGGTGTCCGGAGTTATTATGTCTGGTGAAATTTCGGCGACGGCGTCGGACGTTCAGGGACACGGGAGGCCTGTGTCATGTGTCGCACCGGAGGCCTGTTCACGGCCCCTGCGATTGGCTGCGGTTCGGCGGTCAGCAGTGATCGGCAGCCGGTGGGGTAACTAAAACGTGGGGATGGGGCGAACGGTATGACGTCACACGGCTGCGGTTGGCTGCGGTTCCGGCGGTTGGCACGGAGCAACCACAGGATGAAATGTCCGTGTGTTCAAGAGACGCCTGTTTGTGATGACGCATTAGGGAAGGGGCGGGGCTAGAGCCTGCTGGAACCGCCGAACCTCACGTGGTCGTGAATCAAGGCCCTAGATACTAGGTAGACCCGTCCGGGGTAGGCAGCGAATGGCGTGACGTCACGGGCACGTGACGTCACACGCTCCCTATTCAAATAGTGTTAAATCGGCCTACTTTCGCGTCCTACCAGTTGAATACCTTAGGTGCCAGCGGGATGAATTGAGCACTAAATGATAGATTGAAATGTCCTCTACAGCTCGCTCTTCGGCCATTTTCTCCTAAATTGCAAGGGTGAGCCGCTAGGCGATGTCAAAGCGAGGCATGCAAAAAGTGGGAGGCCCATGCCCATATAAGGTCAAGCCCCGCCCCTGTACACAAACATGGCGGCCGTGCCGGTCTCGAACGCTCCCGATTCGGCCACCCCATTGGTGGAAACCGTGACTGTGACGTCATGGGACCGTGACGTCATGGGACAGGGTGGACACGTTACGGAGATAGGCATGACACCCCCCTGGTCGTGAATAGGCTTCCGGCGAACGGACGAGGTCAAGGTCAAATAATAACGAGGTCAACTGCCCGCTGACGAGGTCAAATATGTCGCAGATGACTGTGTTCTGAAAAGGCCGCAGCAATTAAGTCGGTAGACTTCTGTACAATACTCAATGCTGCATTGATCATATACATTGTTGTGCGACTGACGTGTGATGTTGGGGATAATGTCCTTTTGTGGGGCAGGAAGTCGGGTGTCCCATCTCGGAGGGGTAGGTGTGCACAGGCCGAGAGATGGTGAGCGTGTCTGTACTGTGGGCGAAAACCTCGGTTTTGATGCGGCCGACCTGCAGGGCGTGGCGCCCGGTCGACGCCCCGCTGAGTCGACGCCCCGCTGATCACGATACCGTCTGGCCACGGTAGTGACGGAAGCATGCCTCATTACCCTAAGTGCGGGGGGGGACCAGGGTGCCGGGGGGACCAGGGTGCCGGGGTGCAGAGGCGTCCCCTCTGCACTGAGTGCAGTAATGGCAGCAGCGTGTCCATCACAATGGTGACTAATAAAAGCCAGAGCATGGAATAATGAGCAGCGGAGAACACTGAACAGGCAACGGGCCTCCACCGGAAGCGCCGGACCTTCGCTGCCACACTATTGACCGACAGATCTGGGTTGCCCTGACTCCCTTAAACGCGCCAGCTCTCTCCTCTCTCTGACTGGGAGCTCTGGACCCCCGCAACTCCCCCGTAATTCCCCCGTAAATCCCCGTAATTCCCCGTAATTCCCTCGTAAATCCCCCGTAATTCCCACGTAATTTCTCCGTAATTCCCCCGTAATTCTCGTAACTCCCCGTAATTCCCCCGTAATTCCCCGTAACTCCCCCGTAATTCCACGTAATTCCCCGTGATTCCCCCGTAATTCCCCGTAACTCCCCTATGACACGCCCCTCCTCTCTCCTCTGCGACAGAGAGCTGCGGACCACGCTGGAGAAGCAGAAGGCCCAGCTACAGCAGCGGATAGAGGAGGCCAGTACGGAGAAGCAGGCCGGCCTGGACCGCATTACCGCCGCCTACAAAGAGTCAGTACACCAACAGGGCCAATGCAATGTAACTAAACAGCATGGTACAGGCTCATGAGAGTCAAAACACAAGTAAAAGTCACGCATTGCAACCGATTGGCATGCTACTGATATAGGTGACGAACTGGTCACGGGACAATACACAGACGAACACAACGTCACAGAACGCAATAGAACACCACACAAAGTTACAGAACGCCACAGAACATCACATAACGCCATATGACGTCACAGAGCGTCGCAGAAATACATTTGTTGAAAAATTGCATTAGGAGTTCACTCATGTGCGATCATTTGTCTGAAGCAGACTGGTTATTGATTCAACACTGATTGAATCGATTGGAATCGTTCAATGCAAAATCATTGAATAAAAAAAAAATCACCACCCGATCTTTTGATTCATGAATCGTGATTTAATCAAAACCCGCATCAAATCAAGGCTGATTGAATCAAGATATTTAACGATTCTGAACGATTCAATTACACTGGTAAATTGTGCAAATACGTGCAGTCCCAGTGGCTACATTCATTTATACTGAAATAGTATTGCTGTAACAATGTTTTAATGATCATATATATGTAGGTTTCCATTTGTATTGATTTAACATAAATTCTCCACATATATATATATATATATATATATATATATATATATATATATATATATATATATATATATGTCTATGTCTATGTCTATGTCTATGTCTATGTCTATGTCTATGTCTATGTCTATGTCTATGTCTATGTCTATGTCTATGTCTATGTCTATGTCTATGTCTATGTCTATGTCTATGTCTATGTCTATGTCTATGTCTATGTCTATGTCTATGTCTATGTCTATGTCTATGTCTATGTCTATGTCTATGTCTATGTCTATGTCTATGTCTATGTCTATGTCTATGTCTATGTCTATGTCTATGTCTATGTCTATGTCTATGTCTATGTCTATGTCTATGTCTATGTCTATGTCTATGTCTATGTCTATGTCTATGTCTATGTCTATGTCTATGTCTATGTCTATGTCTATGTCTATGTCTATGTCTATGTCTATGTCTATGTCTATGTCTATGTCTATGTCTATGTCTATGTCTATGTCTATGTCTATGTCTATGTCTATGTCTATGTCTATGTCTATGTCTATGTCTATGTCTATGTCTATGTCTATGTCTATGTCTATGTCTATGTCTATGTCTATGTCTATGTCTATGTCTATGTCTATGTCTATGTCTATGTCTATGTCTATGTCTATGTCTATGTCTATGTCTATGTCTATGTCTATGTCTATGTCTATGTCTATGTCTATGTCGTCGATGTCGTCGATGTCGTCGATGTCGTCGATGTCGTCGATGTCGTCGATGTCGTCGATGTCGTCGATGTCGTCGATGTCGTCGATGTCGTCGATGTCGTCGATGTCGTCGATGTCGTCGATGTCGTCGATGTCGTCGATGTCGTCGATGTCGTCGATGTCGTCGATGTCGTCGATGTCGTCGATGTCGTCGATGTCGTCGATGTCGTCGATGTCGTCGATGTCGTCGATGTCGTCGATGTCGTCGATGTCGTCGATGTCGTCGATGTCGTCGATGTCGTCGATGTCGTCGATGTCGTCGATGTCGTCGATGTCGTCGATGTCGTCGATGTCGTCGATGTCGTCGATGTCGTCGATGTCGTCGATGTCGTCGATGTCGTCGATGTCGTCGATGTCGTCGATGTCGTCGATGTCGTCGATGTCGTCGATGTCGTCGATGTCGTCGATGTCGTCGATGTCGTCGATGTCGTCGATGTCGTCGATGTCGTCGATGTCGTCGATGTCGTCGATGTCGTCGATGTCGTCGATGTCGTCGATGTCGTCGATGTCGTCGATGTCGTCGATGTCGTCGATGTCGTCGATGTCGTCGATGTCGTCGATGTCGTCGATGTCGTCGATGTCGTCGATGTCGTCGATGTCGTCGATGTCGTCGATGTCGTCGATGTCGTCGATGTCGTCGATGTCGTCGATGTCGTCGATGTCGTCGATGTCGTCGATGTCGTCGATGTCGTCGATGTCGTCGATGTCGTCGATGTCGTCGATGTCGTCGATGTCGTCGATGTCGTCGATGTCGTCGATGTCGTCGATGTCGTCGATGTCGTCGATGTCGTCGATGTCGTCGATG
>JAXIVJ010010556.1:0-30000 GCA_036785665.1 Chirona hameri | reverse complement strand
GGTACTAGAAAGACGCGGAAAAGAGCGTTCGAAAGCTCTCGACATGGACATTCGAAGTTACTTCAGGTGTTTTTTTACTCAGGTGAACATTGAGGTCACCAGGGGTCATCAAAGGTCACATTTTCCAGTTTTTGGACATCGGCTTCAAACATTCCCAAATATCTCGAAAACTATGATAGCGAGGAGAAAACGGGAAAAAGCAATAGCACATTAGCACATTGAAATTTGCAATCGGTAAGGTGTCCTCAAATTTGACCTCAGGTCAATATTTAAGGCTCCAGAGGTCATGAAAGGTCAAAAAGTCTGATTTTGGCAAAACTGTTTTTCGCAAATAACTTTTTATTGAATACAGATACAATAATACTGTTGCCACCATCGTGTGTATCTCATCAAGACGCATTGTAACATATTACATGTGGTCTAGTTAGGTCAAATAAAAATGACCTCCGGTCAAGGTCATTCGGTGACCCAGGTAGGTCATGTTTAAAGCTGATATAAGCGTTCCCCACTTTTATCGACCGGTACTTTTGATTCTCATCAAACCAGACTAGTTATTGATTCAACTTCTTTGGAACGATTCAATCATGATTCATTTTGGAATCTGAATAATTAAATCACCATTCGATTCACGGATACAATTTTGAGAATTGATTCTTTCCAATTTGTCATTTCACATGCTATTTTATATATAAAAAATGTGTTATTCGCTAATAACTTGACTGAATAAAACTAGAATGGTACGGTAAACAACGTCATGTTGCTGTTCTCATCAAGACGAGTTTAATGCTCGAGTTAAATGCATGACCTCTTTCTGACATTTGATGATATTGACCTTAAATTTCAAAGTTAGTATTTTTTTTGAAAGTTTGAATCTTCTTTGGATACCCAAGCCAAATGCATTTCCTATTTTTACTTTATTATTGTTAAGTGTAAAGAAGTGTTGTTCAAACATAAAAATACAATTGATGGTTATTTGGCTTCAAATATGCTAAATTGTCATTTTATATGTTCTTTTTATGATAGATGTTATTCCCCAATAACTTTTGACTGAATAAAGATAAAAAGGTCAAATTGACACATTTTGTCATTTTCGTCAAGACGCGTTGAATGATATGCAGTATGACCTCTTTCTAACATTTGGTGACCTTCACCTAAGGTCAATGTCAAGGTTCAAGGTTCGGTTTCCAATTGTGGCCTATGTGGCGATGCTATATATCTTAAAACTTGTCTTGTTGCGAGGAATTCGATTGTGCTTAAATAACGCCTGATCGTCAATGTTAACTTTTGAATTCATTTTAATTTGAATGTCGAATAGTAACTTCATAACTTCCTTCTCGGTGTAAAGAAAGCCCGAAAATGTATCAGTTTGCTTTATAATCATCAACGATTGCGCAATTATTTTAATACCAATGAGTTCCCATCTTCAAGACAAGTTCAAATATATATAACATCGCCGTGTAGGTCAAATTTGGAAAGGTGACCTTCTTTACGCCGTAACCTTGACCTTAGATATATATTTGGAGGCAAATATCCATCAATTTTATTTTTGCACTTAATTGACACGTCCTTACACTTAAGAATAGTATCGCGAAAAATATAACCTAAGTCCGCGCAAAAGGAAAACATGGGGGTACCCTTTAGGTCATATGGAGGCTCCTGGGGCCCGGTAAGCCCCAGTGAAATTAGCCCCCATATTGGGGGAGGCTGGATCCGCCAGTGGTTTACACCCGTGTCCGCAAAACCGGTCCAGGGTCCGAAACCCTGTGATATCAGCACAAAATGACAGGCTACCGGTCAGTCCACTACATCTGACAGATATTGTCACTCTCAGCACACCCGTGACAATACTAAACCAGTGCGATGCCTTTGTGGGCGATGACCGAGCGGACGCGCTCTGGTAAAGCTAAACAGGTTTCAAATGTGAAACGGTACGGGAGCACACTGCACACGTGCGCATTGACTGTGTCCCAATGATGAGTAAAAGTTCAACAGTTTTACCGTGGTTATACTCTAGTATGCATAGGAACGTTCAGCGAATCGGACAGTGTCGGAGATAGCAAATAGTGGTCCGCACGTGCGCAGTGCACACGTGCATAGTGACTCAAAAGTTCCGCCAAGCGCAAACCTAACAGCCCTTCCTTAGCATGTAATATGTATGCAAGTTTTCACCTCGATAGGTTTAGTAGTTTTCGAACTCTGAAATATGGTGGCGCACGTGCGCACCCCGTGCATATTGGTGTATGTCTCGGCACGTCTAAAGCAGCTAACAGTCATGCCCTAACCTATCAGGCAAAATTTCAGCTCCAGTAGTTTCGAAGATATAAAAAAGGGGTCCGCACGTGCGCACGTGCCATGCAACTTACGATTCATCATGTGAAACATTGCTAGGATGTCAGTTGGAAGCAGCACACCAAATTTCGCCATAATCGGCCTAGTAGTTTCTGAGATACATCATAGGGGTGTAACCGGACGCCCTTATTTCTTCCACGTGTTCACGTGCGCTCAATCCTTAAAAGGGAAATATTCACCCTTTTCCACACAAAACAAAAATGAGTTATTACTTGAAATCGATAGACGAGACCAAAATATATTGTAAATTTATCACATTTTGGATATAACAATTCCTACCGAGAGATATTTCAAGTCATAGTTGATAAGCGATCCACGCTTATAACGACCAGTACTTGCAAGTACTTGGTAACGAATTTCGAATTCTGGGCTTGCCTCGTATTGTTTTTTTTTACAAAATTTGATGTAAAATATGTCTTGCACTCTGTCTATTGTGATTATGTGCCCAAATATCCTTAACAATCAACAAACATTGAATACTAAGGTAACCAAATTAGCAGTTAACTTGGGTACGTTACGACGGCCTAGTTAGTGGTTGCGACCCTCAATTTGTGAATATTGGTTCATTTGTTTTCAACATTAGGCGTTTTGTATAGTTTGTCTCTAGCTGTATACAACACTATGCTTTAGCTTATCATGAAAAATAATCATTTAGAAGAGAGACAAAATCAACAAACAATTACAAAATTGGCAATGAAATCGGAAGTTCACTTGGGCACGCAACGGCGACCTATTTAGTGTCGGTGATTTGTTTCAGGGACCAATCAAAAGAAGAAAAAACGCCAGATATGTCGCGCTTCCAAATAGTGAAGGGAAAACACCGATCATGAACTCCGAAAGAAGTATATGTACTTGTTTGTTAAATCCCCCCCCCAAAAAAAAAACAAAAAATAGAAATTGAAAAAGTTGTGATTTCATTTTTAAATCGAGACTATCAATTTAATACCCCACACACGATGCATAAGATAATGCAGAAAAGTAGATGAAAAGGTTAATATTGCCCTTAAACCCGCCATTGGCGGGGGGCGTTTTTCGCCCCCTGACGCGAACTTTCGCAATAGCTAAAAATAATAATAGCGCTATCGACGTGAAACTTCAGATACCTTCTCCTACATCAATTATACATCTGTTGTGCAAAAATGAAGAAATTTCGTCAAAATTTGTTCGAAATATAGCGAATTTAGTGACGTCACTACTCACGAGTTTGACACAAAAATCAGCTAAACTTTAGCAGGCCTTACAAATGCCATATTTTAAGCAAAATGCAGTCTAAAAACGCCCAAAGATAGCAAATAGCAAGGGCTACAAAATGCTATCTCGGATTTGTAAAAAAATGCTGTTTTTTTACCCCCATTTTTTAATCAAAAATCTTTTTTTGTAATGCCCTCAAAATCAACATTTTCAAATATTGTCAAAAACCGGAAGATATGTCGAAGAACCACATATAGACAATACCCAAACCAAATTTAAAAGCAATATCTCTATTTTTGACTGACTTATCGCTCCCTAAGTATGAGTAACTCATGACGTCCTATTTTGAGTTTGCGTTTTTTTTAGTGACCAGATACACACAAATAAATGCCTGCACTGTATTTCTGAGACAACTGGTCTAGACACATGCCTTTTCTATTTATATTTATCAATTTCAAATTATGACCTTATGTGACCTGACCTTAACCTTATATGGTGTCAGGTTGTAAAAATGACTGCTACTATCGAATTATACGTGTAAAATAATCCATACAACATGTGTCGCATGTCTTTCGTAGACCTGTGACCTTTTGTGGCCTGACCTTGACCTTTGATTACAATTTCACTTTTGCTTATGCGGGATATGTATTATACCTTTGAGAGCGCTTTGTGCGATAATCGCAAGCTAGGGCTTTGAATTGAAAGCATGGCCCAAAAACTCAAATATCTCAATGTTTACCTTTGACCTGACCGTGACCTGACATGTGAACTTATTTTGGACATTTCATGTATGCTTTGGATGCGTCTGATTGAGAGCTTTCGATTGCCGCCTTGCGCGTCTCTGCGATTATTGGTTCGGAAGATAACCAGGGGGGGGGCGAAAAACGCCCCCCCCCCCCCCAGCCAATGGTGTTCGGCTGAGACCCCAGCCAATACCGGGTTAAAGGGAGTGCGCCTACTGACATCGCTTATTTGGGGTTGTTGACACTGGTCTATAGAACATAATTTTCTGAGTTCACCCATGACTTCATTTCTCCAGATTCACCCTAGTTGCTGAGATATTCCAAAGACTCGAGGAACGTGTGGAATCACAAAATTATCGGGTAGACTCCAGAGTGCTTCTGCTACTAGAAGCACTGCAACTATCGATTAAACTGCTAGCATTTTGTTAGCGCCGGCCACTAGTAATTCGACAAAACAGCTCGTGCGCGCTGATAGCAGCGGCCGAACATAACCTGGACGGCCATCATATTTTGCAATGATGGCCGTTTCGATGATGGCCGATGGCCATTTTTTGAAGAAGATATCAACTTAGAGCTACGAAGCTTGCACATAATAAAGTTCACGGTGACAAGAACATGCTGTGCAAAACTTGTTTCTCTGTCTTGCATGATGTGACCGTAATTGTATTGTCATATGTGCATCGTTGTACATAACATCACTATAGTGGCGATCTTTTTTTTATAGATATCGAAACAAAAAATAAGAAAAAAACAATATAAGTGAAAATTCAACTAAAGGGGCTCCAGATATGAATTTCATTATATCCAACAATCAAACCAATAGCTACTTACCGTATGCAAAAATATTTTTGACATTCCAAACAGTAGGCACACTCCCTTTAAGTTTAAATTAGGCATGCATGTTGTGTTTTCAGTGTGTTGTGTTGTACTTACGCCACACCTCTCCACTTCTCAGGGTGGCCAGGTACACCACCGTCTCTCTATCGTGTTGGCAGCAGCTGCTGACTCCGTACCTCTCCGCCTTTCTTTGTGCGTACAGATACCAATATACCACCGTCTGCCTATCGTGTTGGCAGCTGCTCACTCCGTACTCTCCGACTTTCTTTGTGCGTACAGATACCAATATACCACCGTCTGCCTATCGTGTTGGCAGCTGCTCACTCCGTACTCTCCGACTTTCTTTGTGCGTACAGATACCAATATACCACCGTCTGCCTATCGTGTTGGCAGCTGCTCACTCCGTACTCTCCGACTTTCTTTGTGCGTACAGATACCAATATACCACCGTCTGCCTATCGTGTTGGCAGCTGCTCACTCCGTACTCTCCGACTTTCTTTGTGCGTACAGATACCAATATACCACCGTCTGCCTATCGTGTTGGCAGCTGCTCACTCCGTACTCTCCGACTTTCTTTGTGCGTACAGATACCAATATACCACCGTCTGCCTATCGTGTTGGCAGCTGCTCACTCCGTACTCTCCGACTTTCTTTGTGCGTACAGATACCAATATACCACCGTCTGCCTATCGTGTTGGCAGCTGCTCACTCCGTACCTCTCCGCCTTTCTTTGTACGTACAGATACCAAGATACCACCGTCTGCCTATCGTGTTGGCAGCTGCTCACTCCGTACTTCTCCGCCTTTCTTTGTGCGTACAGATACCAAGATGAGCTGCAGACGTTCTTCTCGCGGCAGCTGGAGGCGGCGCAGACGCACTATGACGAGTATAGCGACGAGCTCGAGTGCCGGCTGTCGAACGCGGAGCTGGTGGACCTGCGGCTGGCGCACATAGACAGCTTCACCGAGCAGCTGCTGGACAAGGCCCGGCCGCCGACAGTCATCAGCAGCGCCAAGTACGTCCCGCGGACTGAACAGGCGGCCCTCACAGACTACAGACAGCCCTCACAGACTACAGACAGCCCTCAGACTACAGACAGCCCTCATAGACTGCACAGACAGCCCTCACAGACTGCACAGACAGCCCTCATAGACTGCACAGACAGCCCTCACAGACTACAGACAGCCCTCACAGACTACAGACAGCCCTCACAGACTACAGACAGCCCTCACAGACTGTACAGACAGCCCTCACAGACTACAGACAGCCCTCACAGACTGCACAGACAGCCCTCACAGACTACAGACAGACCTCACAGACTGCACAGACAACCCTCACAGACTGCACAGACAGCCCTCACAGACTACAGACAGCCCTCATAGACTGCACAGACAGCCCTCACATACTACAGACTGCACAGACAGCCCTCACAGAGTACAGACAGCCCTCACAGACTGCACAGACAGCCCTCACAGACTGCACAGACAGCCCTCACAGACTACAGACAGCCCTCACAGACTGCACAGACAGCCCTCACAGACTACAGACAGCTCTCATAGACTGCACAGACAGCCCTCACATACTACAGACTGCACAGACAGCCCTCACAGAGTACAGACATCCCTCACAGACTGCACAGACAGCCCTCACAGACTACAGACAGCCCTCACAGACTGCACAGACATCCCTCACAGACTGCACAGACAGCCCTCACAGACTACAGACAGCCCTCACAGACTGCACAGACAGCCCTCACAGACTACAGACAGCCCTCACAGACTGCACAGACAGCCCTCACAGACTGCACAGACAGCCCTCACAGACTGCACAGACAGCCCTCACAGACTGCACAGACAGCCCTCCCAGACTACAGACAGCCCTCACAGACTGCACAGACAGCCCTCACTGACTGCACAGACAGCCCTCACAGACTGCACATACAGCCCTCACAGACTGCACATACAGCCCTCACAGACTGCACAGACAGCCCTCACAGACTGCACAGACAGCCCTCACAGACTGCACAGACAGCCTCACAGACTACAGACAGCCCTCACAGACTGCACAGACAGCCTCACAGACTACAGACAGCCCTCACAGACTGCACAGACAGCCCTCACAGACTACAGTCAGCCCTCCCAGACTGCACAAACAGCCCTCACAGACTACAGACAGCCCTCACAGACTGCACAGACAGCCTTACAGACTGCACAGACAGCCTCACCGACTACAGACAGCCCTCACAGACTGCACAGACAGCCCTCACAGACTACAGACAGCCCTCCCAGACTGCACAGACAGCCCTCACAGACTACAGACAGCCCTCACAGACAGCCCTCACAGACTGCACAGACAGCCCTCACAGACTACAGACAGCCCTCACACACTACAGACAGCCCTCACAGACTGCACAGACAGCCCTCACAGACTGCACAGACAGCCCTCACAGAGTACACAGACAGCCCTCACAGACTGCACAGACAGCCCTCACAGACTGCACAGACAGCCCTCACATACTGCACAGACAGCCCTCACAGACTGCACAGACAGCCCTCACAGACTGCACAGACAGCCCTCACAGACTGCACAGACAGCCCTCACAGACTACACAGACAGCCCTCACAGACTGCACAGACAGCCTTCACAGACTGCACAGACAGCCCTCACAGACTGCACAGACAGCCCTCACAGACTGCACAGACAGCGCTCACAGACTGCACAGACATCCCTCACAGACTGCACAGACAGCCCTCACAGACTACACAGACAGCCCTCACAGAATACAGACAGCCCTCACAGACTGCACAGACAGCCCTCACAGACTGCACAGACAGCCCTCACAGACTGCACAGACATCCCTCACAGACTGCACAGACAGCCCTCACAGACTACACAGACAGCCCTCACAGACTACAGACAGCCCTCACAGACTACAGACAGCCCTCACAGACTGCACAGACAGCCCTCACAGACTGCACAGACAGCCCTCACAGACTACACAGACAGCCCTCACAGACTACAGACAGCCCTCACAGACTACAGACAGCCCTCACAGACTGCACAGACAGCCCTCACAGACTGCACAGACAGCCCTCACAGACTGCACAGACAGCCCTCACAGACTACAGACAGCCCTCACAGACTACAGACAGCCCTCACAGACTGCACAGACAGCCCTCACAGACTGCACAGACAGCCCTCACAGACTGCACAGACATCCCTCACAGACTGCACAGACATCCCTCACAGACTACAGACAGCCCTCACAGACTGCAGACAGCCCTCACAGACTGCACAGACAGCCCTCACAGACTACAGACAGCCCTCACATACTACAGACAGCCCTCACAGACTGCACAGACAGCCCTCACAGACTGCAGACAGCCCTCACAGACTACAGACAGCCCTCACAGACTACAGACAGCCCTCACAGACTGCACAGACATCCCTCACAGACTGCACAGACAGCCCTCACAGACTGCACAGACAGCCCTCACAGACTACAGACAGCCCTCACAGACTACAGACAGCCCTCACAGACTGCACAGACAGCCCTCACAGACTGCACAGACAGCCCTCACAGACTGCACAGACAGCCCTCACAGACTACACAGACAGCCCTCACAGACTACAGACAGCCCTCACAGACTGCACAGACAGCCCTCACAGACTGCACAGACAGCCCTCATAGACTGCACAGACATCCCTCACAGACCGCTTACACAGTCGGGCAGTCCTCACAGATCAAAAGTCTTGGCTTAGTTGTGGGGTTGGCATCCCTCTTCGGTTGAATAGTCTTATCAGAGGGCAAAAGCAACAAAACATTGGAATATCCCCTCGGATGAATTAGTGCACTCAATAGTGATCGTGAAAACTTTGTCGATTCTCCTACATATCTAAAAAGACCACTTAGTCTAAATGACTCACGCTTCGTTTGTTTCCAGGCACGTGGTTGCTCTTGCCAAGCGACTGAAGAATGTGAACCTCTCCCCTGAGAAAGAGAGAAAATTGCCGGAAGTACATATGAGACGGTTCATGTGTCTGGACAGTAAGTGGTTTACATTCAATTATGTCGTTATCAAGCACGGTTGCTTTCTACTCATTAACAAATGTTCCTGAAAACTGAAGTGTCAAACAGTTACGTCTGCTGCCCCTGGTATTGACGTTCACCACTGTCACGCCGTTTGTACACAAGTTACATCTCACTCATGTATATTAAACCCATCAGAAACCAGCTCTGTTTGCTTGATATATAGAATCTTGTTTGTATTACCTGAAACTAACTCTGTGCCGCCCGTGTTTCTCTCGGCCAGGAATAGGCGACATGATGAGTTGCCTCCTGTTCGACGGCGACACGTGTCTCCAAATACCACTGAAGACAGTCCTGCGTGATGCCGTACTGCGCATCGGCATCGGCCTCATCTCTGAACAGCTGCGGCAGGGCTCCGACCTCGGACTCAACCTGATGCACTCGGTGTTCCGCGAGATCGCCAATCTGCCCGCCGGCAAGATGAGGGCAGAAATGTACGCCGGAGTGCAGCAGCTGCACATGCTGGTGCAGCGTAGAAATGCACCTGCGCAGGGGCAGCAGCAGCAGCAGCAGCAGCAGGCTCTCGCCGGTCCTCAGCAGATGGGAGCGCCGGCTCCTCCTGAGGTCGCCTCTGTTCCGTGTCTCCCCACGACAGTGATCGAATACCGGCCGCCTCCGCCTCCGCCCTACAATCCCAGCATGGAGAATCAGATGCAGTATCCGCAGCAAATGGTGCAGCAACACCAGCACCAGCAGCAGGCGACTCCTCAGATGTGCCAGCAGTCACACATGCAGCAGCAGCAACAGCAGCATGTGCAACAACAACAGCAGCAACAGCATTACCAAGCGCAACATAACGTGAATCAGCGCCCGTCATATTCGGGTCCTTTTGATCTATGTTCTGGGGACAATCAGCAGCATCGCGATGCCCTGATGCAGAAATTGCTAATGCGGCTCCAACAAGGACAGGCAATCCCAGGGCAAATTCTCCAGCAGTCACCCTTGCAGCACCATCAACAGCAACAACAGCAGCAGCAGCAACAGTACCCTCAGCCGGCGCTGCCCCTGCCGCTGCAGCAGCATCAACAACAGCAACTGCCTCAGTTGCAGCAGCAAATTCAGTGGCCGCTCCAACAACAGGAGCAGCAGCGGTGTTCCACAGCCTCAGTTGCCTCCCCGCAGGCGTCCCCCGGCCAGCGTCCGTCGTCGTCATCCGGGGGCGCGCCTCAGTCCCCGGTAATGTCGATACAGCAGGCGAATCCGACCCTGTCTTCACTGATCTCAGGTCCTGGTGCTGCCCTGGCCAGCACCCCGCTGAGCCGCATCCTCAACCAGGTGCAGCAGCTGACACCGCGCGGCCCGCAGCAGCAGCAGCAGCAGCAGCCTAGTCAGTCCCAGCCGCCGCAGCCGCAGCCGCAGCCGCAGCCGCAGCCGCAGCCGCAGCCGCAGCCGCAGCCGCAGCCGCAGCCCTCGCAGCAGTCGCAGCAGTCGCTGTCGCGGCAACCATTATGGGTCCCGCAGCCGTCCCCCACACAGCGAGTGCCACCTCCGCCTCTGACCCAGTCTCCGACATCCTCTGCTCCTCGACCGCCTCCGCCACTACTACCGTCGTCGCGAGCCGGACCGCCACCGCCTCTGCAGCAGCAGCAGCAGCAGCAGCAGCAGCAGCAGCAGCCGCAGCAGCAGCAGCAGCAGCAGCAGCCGCAGCAGCCGCAGCCGCAGCCGCAGCCGCAGCAGCAGCAGCAGCAGCCGCAGCAGCAGCAGCAGCAGCAGCAGCAGCAGCAGCAGCAGCAGCAGCAGCAGCAGCAGCAGCAGCCGCAGCAGCAGCAGCCGCAGCAGCCGCAGCAGCCGCAGCAGCCGCAGCAGCAGCAGCCGTCGCAAACCACGCAGCCGCAGCAGTATCCGCAGCGGCAGCAGTCTCCACAGCCGCAGCGGTCTACACAGCCACAGCGGTCTCCACAGCGGCAGCGGCAGCAGTCTCCACAGCCGCAGCCGAAGCAGTCTCCACAGCCACAGCAGTCTCCACAGCCACAGCAGTCTACACAGCGGCAGCAGTCTACACAGCCACAACAGTCTCCACAGCCACAGCAGTCTACACAGCGGCAGCAGTCTCCACAGCCACAGCAGTCTACACAGCGGCAGCAGTCTCCACAGCCACAGCAGTCTCCACAGCCACAGCAGTCTACACAGCGGCAGCAGTCGCCACAGCCGCAGCGGCAGCAGTCTCCACAGCCACAGCAGTCTACACAGCGGCAGCAGTCTACACAGCCGCAGCAGTTTCCACAGCCACAGCGGTCTCCACAGCGGCAGCGGCAGCAGTCTCCACAGCGGCAGCAGTCGCCACAGCCGCAGCGGCAGCAGTCTCCACAGCCGCAGCGGTCTCCACAGCGGCAGCAGTCTACACAGCCACAGCAGTCTACACAACCGCAGCAGTCGCCCCAGTCGGGGGACTCCTCGCGGTCGCGGCAGCTGCAGCGGCAGCGGGAGCTCCAGGCCGGGTCTGTGGCGACTGCCGATCCGGCGCTGTCGACGCAGACGGCTGACCGCTCGCCGCCTCGGCCGCCGCCGGAGTTCTCACTGCAGAAACATATGCGGGTGCCGATAGGAAGAAAACGGATGCTGGAAGAATACAAGGATACGTCATCTGGCCAGGTGGGAATAATGTGACGGGCGACAGGGACGGCGCGCGATGCTTGGCCAGCGCGTTCTTCGAACATTATTGTGCTCTTGTTCTTGGTTGGTGCTTGCTTGTTATCGTATTTCCAGGCTGAGAATCCTGATGTGATTTGTTCATATGCTGCTTTACAGGGACTGCCCCACCTTTTTGAAAGTTGACGAATCACACTTAATTGTATGTCTACATGTCAGGCGAGGTCAGCTGAACATGTTCGTGAACTTTTTTCCGAAAAAATGCTTATCTTTGAAGATATTCAACTTTTAGTTTTAAGCGGAAAGTTGAGTTGGTGACATCATATGACTTGTTTTTAATAACAGGGAAATCCTTTTTGCTGCCAAATGTATGGCACAATTTTTTGTCGACATCTATTGCGCAGAAAAACAGCGAAACACCCGGTGTCAGCCTAGATTGGCTAGCACTATCAGCTGAAGTTGTTGCAGCACTTGGCCGCCAGGGACTGCTAGTGAGCCAGGGTGTTATGACGTCGCAAGCAAATGGTACCACTAAATATTGATTTATTTATAAATAAATAAATACATAATTAGCGTTAAATATTTAACTGGTACCACTCGCTTTCGACGTCATAGCACCCTGGCTCACTAGCGGTCCCTGGCGGCCAACTGTTGCATCAACTCCAGCTGATAGTGCTAGCCTTCTAGATTGCGAACCACCCGGGATCGATAAATGAAAGACGAAAATATTCCCAGTCTGACCTTAAAACAAGTCGACTATCATTACCAGTTGGGTAAAGAGAGACGACGCTGTCGGTTTAGAGGCCCTATTCAAATACACATGGGCCTTATTTTTTACAGATGTCAAAATACAACTCTAATATCTCATTTCAATGCCAAGCCATCAAAATGGCTATCTCAACTCAAATATAATGTTCAGGTGGGATAGTCCCTTTAATTGCTTAGAGATACTTTTGGTCAAACAATAATTGCTCTACAACCACGTAACTTTTGCAACCGATATCACATTATTTTAAGTCACCTATCATAACAAAAACGTGTTGCTTTCTTTGCAGGAGCCGACGTCAGCAACAACTGCGACAGAAACGGCGAGTGAAGATTCGTCTGAAACACCCTCCAAGGCTCGGAAAGGTGCGGATCACCCGCGCCGGTCGGCTCGGCGTCCTGAACTAACAAAGACTGCCAGTGTGGAGTGGGTGGCGTCCGCTCCGGAGTTCCCGGCCAGCAGCGGCCTGCCTCCGCTGCTGATCGCCGAGACCTTCTCTCTGAGCGGTGCGGGTGGCATGCCGTCGGTGGGCGGCTTGTCTTCTGAACATGCTCTTCGGCAGCTAGACGATGCCCTGGACGCATTCCACCGGGAGCGTCAGATCGAGCGGCAGATATCTGTCACACAGGCCACCGCATCTCCAGAGCCGACGGAAGAGACATCTATAGGTCAGACCGCAGCGCCATCTACAGAACCGTTTACAGCGACATCTACAGACTCTGAAGGAAGTCTGGACATGCCCAGCATACAACCGGGCAACGCTGAGGAGCCTTTTGCACCGCAACGGATTGCATTCAAGATTCTTCCGATAGACGGGGTGTTAAAGAATGAAGAGGGTGCACATGCGGCACCAAAATATACGCCCCCTATGGTTATCATCCACGACCAGCCAGATGCCACCCTGCCCACGTCGATCGCTACGCGCCACCCAAGACCACTCGATTCGCCGACAGAGTCGAGACGCGACACCGGTGTAAGCCAGGCTGAAAGGCATGGCGAGAAGCGGAGGAGCAGTACTGACGAGCGGGAGCCGAGTCGGAAGCGGTGTCGCAGCGGTGAGAAACTGTCGGACAGGGGCCGCCCAGCCGCCGATACGGAGCGTCATGGGCGTCATCAGCACCAGGGCAGAGCGGCTGGAGTGCACCACCGCCAGCCGAGGCCACCGCCCTCTCACCACGAAAATCAATGGCAGAGGAAACCGGAGTCTACCCCCAGCCAGTCGGAGAAGCATCCACCAGCGGCTAAACCAGCCCCCAGCCAGCCGAGCCCGCCGGGCCGGGCCGAGCCGCGGAGCCCGGACGACGCGTCCGTCCGGCCTCCGCAGCTCGGCCGCGGACGGGCGCGTGGCGGCGGCGGCTCCAGCCGAGCCCTGAACAGCGACATGATGATGCCGCAGCGGCCGGCCGACACGAGGCCTAATCGATTCATGCTGAACCGGCCGTCGGGGGGGCAGCCGGCCGGCGGTCCGACGCTGCCCTGCCGGCCCAAGAAGCCACCCCCGACTGAGGTCAAACCGGCCCCGGCGATGCCCGGCCCCGTTCGAATCCGCGGCCGCGGCATGTCGGTTGGTAGACGCGGTAGCCGCGGACGTGGGCGAGCGAAGCCAACCATCTCGCCTATCGCCAGTCCTGGCGCCAGTCCCAGAGCACAGAGTTCTCCCAGTCCCAGGGGTCAGGAAGCGGCCAGGACGCCGTCGCCGCCGGTGCTGGGCGGTGCTGATTGTCTGATGACGTCATCAGCCGGCGGTCCGGAGTCGGTGACGGAGAGCGGAGCGGGCAGCGGCACACCGGCGCCGACGTCAGCGGAGCCAGGTCAGTATGTGGGCACTGGCGGGCCAGCCTCTCTCCGTGTGAGGGGGGGATCTTTTTGTGGCAAAAAGGTACCCCCCATTTTTTCCCTCCGCGGATTTGGGCCGGTCACCTTATTTTGGAATTCGAGTTTAAGAAATTAACTTTTCAAATTCACAATTTTTTGTTTTTGTTTTCCCAATTTTTTTTATAATTATTTTCGGGGGTCAAAAACACAGATTTCGAAATTCCGAGATAGCCATTTTGAGGCTCAGGCTAGCGGGGTAATTAAAACATGTATCTGAGTGTCTTGGATAATTGATACCAACCACGGGGCTTACCTAGCAAGCATTTTGTTATATGCCAAGATCGATATATGTATTGTGAGGTCAGAACAGAGCTTATCACGTCATTACGATATGCCGAATGACAATATTAATTGTATTACAATGGTATTGTCTTAGGTATTCGAGTACTTCGAACTTGGTCAATATACTTAAAGTACCTGCATCATGCCCCGATCCCAGTACTGACGTCACGACGTGTCATGAACGTTTCATCACTATTACAGCTATTTACTTGTCTTGACAGTACGTCAGGGATTTACCATCTGAGTGTTTTCCTTGTGATTTACAGAACCTGGCGTTCTTACAACCGACCAGCTGATTCTGCGGAACTGCGCTCCGAAGGGCCACACGAGCCGCGCCAACTCATCTGAGGAACTCAGTCCAATTGAGGACGAGTCGTTTGATATTGAACTGTGCGTCGAGGAACCGGAGGAGGACGAAGCGGAGTCTCGGCTCTCGCCGGTGCGCCCGGCTGGCCCCAGTGCCTGTCCTCCTGTGACGGCCACCCCGCCGCCGGCCCTGGCTGCGAGGGAGCAGCATAGTGCGCCCGGCGCTGACGTCACTGGAGATGCTCCGTCCTCTTCTGGTGCTGTGAGTCCGCGGAGATCGGCTGCTAAGAAGCCGAAACAAGCTACGACCTTAGCCAAAGAGACTAACAAGACTGCGACAGTTGCTAAGGAGCCAGGGAAGGCTGCGACTGTTGCTAAACTTACAGAGAAGACTATCAACGTTGCCAAGAAGACAGAGAAGACTGCGACAGTTGCTAAGGAGCCAGAGAAGGCTGCGACTGTTGCTAAACATACAGAGAAGACTATCAACGTTGCCAAGAAAACAGAGAAGACTGCGACAGTTGCTAAGGAGCCAGAGAAAACTAGGCCTGTTGCTAAGCAAGCAGATAAGGCTGTCAATGGTACAAAGGAGACCGAGAAGACCATGCTCATTGCTAAGCAGGCAGAGAAGACTATCAACGTTGCCAAGGAGACAGACAAAACTGCGACTGTTGCTGAGGAAGCGGAGAAGGCCACGACCATTGCTAAGAAGGTAGAGGCAGAGAAGAGGATGACCGTTGCTAAGCAGACAGAGAAGACTACGACCGTTGCCAAGGAGACAGAGCAGACCACGACAGTTGCTAAGGTGGTACGTGGTCGGTTGGACCTTAGCGGTCAATCTCAAACGGTCATACAGTCAAATCAATCAAACGGTCAATTATTCGTCAACGGTAGGTGTACGGTGGTAGACAAGACCACGACCGTTGCTAAGCAGGCAGAGACGGAAAAGACCACGAGAGTTGCTAAGGAGGCAGAGAACATCACATCCGTTGCTAAGCAGGCAGATACAGAGAAGACCACGACCGTTGCTAAGAAGGCAGAGACGGAAAATACCACGACCGTTGCTAAGAAGTCAGAGGCAGAGGAAACCACGACCGTTGCTAAGAAAGCAGAGAACATCACATCTGTTGCTAAGAAGGCAGAGACAGAGAAGACCACGACCGTTGCTAAGAAGTCCGAGGCAGAGAAGAGCGCGACCGGTGCTAAGAAGGCAGAGAACATCACATCCGTTGCTAAGAAGGCAGAGACAGAGAAGACCACGACCGTTGCTAAGAAGGCAGAGACGGAAAATACCACGACCGTTGCTAAGAAGTCAGAGGCAGAGAAGACCACGACCGTTGCTAAGAAGGCAGCGAACATCACATTCGTTGCTAAGAAGGCAGAGACAGGGAAGACCACGATCGTTGCTAAGAAGTCGGAGGCAGAGAATACCACGACCGTTGCTAAGAAGGCAGATAACATCACATCAGTTGCTAAGAAGGCAGAGACGAAAAATACCACGACCGTTGCTAAGAAGGCAGAGGCAGAGAAGACCACGACCGTTGCTAAGAAGGCAGAGAAGACCACGACCGTTGCTAAGAAGGCAGATAACATCACATCCGTTGCTAAGAAGGCAGAGACGGAGAAGACCACGACCGTTGCTAAGAAGTCGGAGGCAGATAAGACCACGACCGTTGCTAAAAAGGCAGAGAACATCACATCCGTTGCTAAGAAGGCAGAGAACATCACATCCGTTGCTAAGAAGGCAGAGACAGAGAAGACCACGACCGTTGCTAAAAAGGCAGAGACTGAAAAGACCACGAGAGTTGCTAAGGATGCAGAGAAGACCAGAACCGTCGCTGAGAAGCCAGGGGGGTGTATCATGGAGGTGGATCAGGCAACTGTTGCTCCGATGGAGACGGATCAAGCTGCAACCATCACTAAGAAGGCCGATCACACGAGACCAGCGTCGGCGATTGCCGCCAAAGGCGCTCCCGCCTCAACCCAGCAGATGACGCCGGCCAGTGGCCCCGCCTCAACCCAGCAGATGACGCCGGCCAGTGGCCCCGCCTCAACCCAGCAGATGACGCCGGCCAGTGCTCCCGCCTCAACCCAGCAGATGACGCCGGCCAGTGGCCCCGCCTCAACCCAGCAGATGACGCCGGCCAGTGACCCCGCCTCAACCCAGCAGATGACGCCGGCCAGTGCTCCCGCCTCAACCCAGCAGATGACGCCGGCCAGTGGCCCCGCCTCAACCCAGCAGATGACGCCGGCCAGTGATCCCGCCTCAACCCAGCAGATGACGCCGGCCAGCGACACGCTGCCGGCCTCTGTGACGTCCGATGGCTTGGATAGCGCATCTTCTACAGAGAAACCTCACGCCACCGAGCCGCCGCCGCCACCGCACGTGCCGACCGTGCCGACCGCGCCCGCTGGCGGCGAATCCGGAGATGTAGTCAAAGTCGAGATGCCAAAGCGAAATGCCGGCTCTCCACACGTCCAGTTCTGCGCGCTCTGCTGGTCTGGCGGAGAGCTGCTGGTGCCGTGCGGAGCGTGTGGCCGCGCCTTCCACCGCCGCTGCTACATCGGACCGCTCGGGAACGAACCGAGGTGAGCGGAGGCGGGACCGGAGGCGGGACCGGAGGCGGGACCGGAGGCGGGAAGGGCACGTGATACGGGTGTGACGTGACGGGGACGTGACGAGACGTAACGGGACGTAACGGGACGTGACGTGACGAGACGTAACGGGACGTGACGAGACGTAACGGGACGTGACGAGACGTAACGGGGACGTGACGTGACGAGACGTAATGGGGACGTGACGGGGACGTGACGAGACGTAACGGGGACGTGACGAGACGTAACGGGGACGTGACGAGACGTAACGAGACGTAACGGGGACGTGACAGGGACGTGACAGGGACGTAACGGGGACGTGACGAGACGTAACGAGACGTAACGGGGACGTGACGAGGAGACGTAACGGGGACGTGGCGAGACGTAACGGGACGTGACAGGGACGTGACGAGACGTAACGGGGACGTGACAGGGACGTCCTGCGACGGCTCTTGAAGTCTGGGGATGAGGTTGAGAGTAAAGGGGGGGGGGGCAGGATGGTGACTGGTGGTGTCAAATTGAATTGATGTTAAATAGAGTTTCTGACGCTAATTTGGACGGTTGGAATTTTTCCCAGTTCTGGCTATTGGTTAAACGTTGGTTTGACGTTATTGAATATGTAAAATGTATGCAGAAGTTGGAAATATTTGTATTGATTAGTTTGGGCAGGCTTCAGAACAAAGGTACCGATGCATTTGGCTTAATTGATTGCGTTTGTGTATCCGACTCGGTTGCTTCTGATGCACAATGTACCTGATTTACTAGTGTATTCCACTCGACTGTGTCGGATACAATATAATACGGTAGCCTCGCTCCCTCTGAGTATCCTATCTGTGCGGGATCGCCTTAAACCCCACATCATCATCATACTTCACACCAATGCACACACTGTGTCTGTCTTGTGGTCGACAGCGGGTCGTGGGAGTGCTGCCTGTGTCGGCCGATGTCGCCGCTGCCGTCGTTGCCGTCACCTGCCGACCAGAGTCCCGGCGACGCCCTCAGCCACCAGGAGATGGCGGTGGCGTGCCGACTGCTCAGTGAACTGTACGCCGCCTTCTACCCCTGGGTCTACTTCAAAAGCCTTGAGAGTCTCGCGGTGAGTACTCTGGAAAATGCGATCACTGTGTTGCTTAGTCTATATCTCGTAGAGCGCAAGGTTCTGATTGGTAAGCATGTCTAATCTTCCTTTGGCGATCCGACTGATTCTGGTTTTGTTCAGCCATCCAGGTCAATAAAACGCACGCCACAACTCCTGCTTGAATAACGTATGTAAATATTTGTTTTATCTTATACAATATACATAGTCACAACTCACAACTGATGTGACGTCTCTGACTTCCATTCTCTGAAGACTCACGAAAGGCCTCCTTCTCTTTGCACCTCAACAGATGAAGAAGAGTTTCGAGCACAAGAGTTTCTCGCGCGGCTGGTTGAAGAACATCCTGGCCGCCGCCAGGCCGCTGGTCGATAAGGGATTCAGCAAGCAGAACGCCTTCCACTCCAGCGTTCTGACCATCTGTGCACGCTACAAGGTAAGACTATATCGCGTGCCACTTCCGGCTGGGGAGGTGTGATGAGGATTTAAGATCATTCACCCTGCATGAAATAAGCATGTGTACTTTATAATTGGTGCTGTGTCCATGGTACTATCACATCCATTGATTTATGCTTTGCAAATCCCTTGCAATCTTTTGAAATTTGGAGGGATTTAAATATAACTGATGCTTCATCCGACAGCGCAATTTCGACAACGAACGATGATTCATTGAAGAGTCACTTGCCATGTCTTAAGTGATTCTTGTCTACCGTGGTATGACAGTTGCAGTTATAACCGTTATTCGACATAGTTGACTACGACTTTCTGGCTCCGTCTAGCACGTACCCTTGTATTGCAGATGTTACCTCAGTTCAAACAGATCGAGCCGCCGTCCGGTCTGGACCAAATAAAACAGCGCCTTCTCTCCAACGGATTCACACGGTTCACAGACTTCCTCTGTGCCCTGAAGAAGACGATCGACCAGAACCCAAATTTCAAGGTTTGTGGATAACTGAGGCTGGTATTAGCTGTTCATGCTGAATATCACCGAAGTTCTCGAGCTTTTTGAGAAAGTTTATTTTCCTAACGAACTATTCCGAAGCCTATAGATTGAATAGTCGTTGGTCACTTATCGGTCTACCCATGTTTCACAGAGGCGAAACTCAAAAGTTCGAAACTTTCTTTCCATTTGTACTAGCGCTCACTTCCAATACGAATAGGAAACTTAACTGATGCCTTCGCTCACAGAAAACCATGACGTTGGTTGGTTGCCGTGATCTTGTGATTACGTTGTTCGCACTCAAGCCCCTACCTGACTTCTGTAACGTTCCTCCTCAGAAAGAGCCGCCGCTGCACAAGTGCCTGAAGCGGCTGGAGACGGTGTTTGAGGAGCTGCTGATGAAGCTGACGCCGAACGGGCCTGCTCTGCTGGAGAAACTGCCTGTGGTCTGAACCTGAAGGTCGACTCTGAAGTCTGAAATGGGACCAGAACTGTCTCCTGTCCGCTCCACTAGAGGGCTGGCAGGGACCAGAACTGTCTCCTGTCCGCTCCGCTGGAGGGCTGGCAGGGACCAGAACTGCTGTTTCTCCTGCTGGGGGAGGGGTTGACAGAGAGTCAGAAGGTCGGCAGAGTGTCGTCCAAGGTCGGGAGCGGAACTGCCAAATGATGCAATGCACAACAGCTCAACCCGAGAGCTCAAACACGCACGGATACCTGAGCATAAATGTACCAATCGTGTTCCCATTGATCACAACGCGATGCGGGGTCGTACCGGCATATACCGAGTGCCGAGAGGCCAGCGCTGCTTGACGGCCAAGGCCATAGAGACTCTTGACGGCCACATGTGAGATTTACTTTACAGATCTGGACATTTACTGTCGTGAGCGCTCAGAGATTAAGCTTTTGGCAAGACAATCCGCTATGTTGCTCTGGTCTGGGATATCCCGGTCCGCAGAATAGCCAGGGGTGAGCGGGGGATATTCACGTTAAATAATGCTCAGCGTTCGTGCTGTGATTCCGACTGCTGCTGGCGGCCATTTTGTATTGTGCTTTTGCTGCTGGTCCTGTGTGTTGCGCAGAGGAGTGAGCGGCGTTGGCGGGTGTTTATACGAGACGTATTTATTTCATGTGCCATGATATTGAACACGTCGCGGTGCGGCGGCCTAGTCGGCAATAAGCTTTTGTCGGGAAGGTAGTCTCAATGCAGGGTCGTGCACAGTGTTCTGGTGTTACCAGTGGCGTGCAAGGACCGACCTCCGCTGGTTACCGGCATCCGTTACCGGCAGCGGTGGTTCAAACATACCACACATTTCGCATGCATGCCGTTGATAATTCAGCAGCAACAGCTGCTGAATCGAGTAGAATTCCTAGCAGCTCATTTCTGCACTGTTTGGTAAACAAAACCGGTTTACTAGTCAGTTATCGTTCTGGTGGTGTCGTATGCTGGCCTAAATGGATGGTGTAACAGTGCAGTTTGGTCGGTTCTTGTAGTGCCGATGTGATATTAGCCAAGGACGAAGATCATTTCAGTGCTTGTCATTTTTTTCGTTTTTGTTTCTCATTGTGTTGTATGTTGGTAATGTCGCGGCATTTTGTAGAAGTATTGCGATCAGCGAGGGTCAGAGTGTACAAAGTCGAACTCCGACAGCGTTGATCGTTTGTATGCGCGGAAGTCTTGAAGATAATCGTTTTCTATGAGGGCCACTCAGCCGATGCATTTTGCGACTCAGAAATACATTGATGCCCATGTTAATGTGATTTATGAGGAAACACCTGATCCGTCGGTTCATTTCAAACGCTCCCCAGCGTAACCGGCGTCACCGAGGTTCGACACTTCCCGGCGACGGCGAGTCGCGTAAAAACCACGCTTGAAAAGCAGCACGACGCAAATAGAATCGATGAAAAGAACAACAAATTAATACGTTTGTAGTGATCTGTTCGCACACCTGGTAACCCAGAGCCATGGCAGTCAACAGACTGAAACATTCATTCGATTTCGCGCTGAAGCTCATGACGATTGGCACGTGAGTTCCGTTTCGAATCCGGAGATCACCTCCAAAATATATATCCAGCACAGATGAAAGTTATTGATGGAATGGGATGCGATATCGACACCGGTCTTTTGGCGTTACCAAACTGGAAAACAAATAGTTCAGCGGAGACTGAATATAACATGATAACATCCGTGTTTATATTTGTCCTATTTCCCCATACAAATCCATCCATCCATCGTTCAAACACGCAATGGCGGTACCAAGCGGACATTTTATTGCGGACAGCATAATCAACATTCTTTAAAGTTCAATAAACCATGCGTATGCCCCATAATACTGTGAATATTGTGCCTTTCGTGAGCATGGGCTACACACACGCCATTTTCATCGAATAGATAAGTGGAATTAATCGCCAGTTTATATCTATCTGTACACAGAAATGATAGTTTTTGTACACATTTAGCACGCACGTATTTGCCTAGTTGTTACTAGTTACCATAGTATGCTAGTACAGATCTGCAAACAGAAGGCTATCGCTTCCCCACCAACATCGTGTGTTCCGTGTTAAACTATGCATGCCATTCTCGTATCACCCGCTGCATCGTACCGCCAGCGCCGCCACTTTCCACATTCGGCGCCAACAGCGATTTGCTACCTACTACAGCAACCTGAGACGATTTGATTAGAGCGCCAAGCGGAGATGGTTCGACAAAGCGATTATCTTCAAATGGCATCGAACATACTATCCAAACCAAGCTGAATGTAGGCTTGGTCATTCTCCGTCTTTCCGCGACACACCCCACAGACACACAGACCCGCAAAGTCAAACTATCCATAGTCTTCCTCACGTAATCACGAGTTCCTATATGTGACGTAAAATCAACAAACAGTCCTCAGTCGCCCGTTGACAAGCATAATCAGTAAGAACACTAGTTATGTGTGTGTTTGGGGTTTTAGGGCGCCGCAACTCCGGGGTTATGCGGCGCCCATAGAGAACTAGTCAACACGCGCCCTGGAGGGGGGGGGGCGAAATCCGCCCCCCCCCCCGATTTTTCAAGGATAGCGCAAAAACGGCTGCGCGCAGCGCCGCCGTTTTTTGCACACCTGTTCAGCAAGGAACTTCCCACATTATGGAAAAATCTTGACCTCGTGTCATCTCAGGTCAGGTCACCAGACCAGGTCACGTGATGACCTCAACTCCAAAACGTTTGCAGTAGTACCACAGCCACAGTTTTAGGCCGATTGGTCTCAAGCTTGCAGGACTTCATAAGGTCATAGATACCAACAATTTGTATATCTCGGATTTCTAATATCGGTGACCTAAGGTCAGGTCAATTTCGTGACCGCCAACACTGTTTTGTCCATAACTATCGACATAATGCAGATAGAGCAGATACAATGGTACCAATATGTTTGGCTCGTCCAGACACGTCTCCCAATATGCAACATGACCAACTTGGGTCACCACTTGACCTTGACCTGAGGTCAAATTTATCAGTTGACCTAACCCGGTCACCGTGCATATGATTCGAAGCGCCTTGATGAGGCCAACACGATGGCGTACAACTTTTGCTTTATCTTTGTTAGGTAAAAAGTTATTTGCGAAAAACAGTTTTGCCAAAAAAACTTTTTGACATTTGATGACCTCTGAGGCCTAAACTATTGACCTGAGCTCAAATCTGAGGACACCTATGTCGATTGAATTTTGCAAGGGCTTTCGATTACTTTTTTCCGTTTGCTGCTAACTATCATACTTCCCGATATTTGGGGGTGTTCGAAGCGAAGTCTTGAAAACTTGAAAATCGGACCCTTGGTGACCTCTGGTGACCTCAAGATTGACATGATAAAAAAAATGAACCAAATATTTTGAAAGGGCTTGTCTCGAGCTATCTAACGTCGTTCTCCGCTTGTCGCTACGTTGCGTGGTTTTCGAGATCATGGGGGGGGGGGGGGGCTCCAGGGCGTGTAATTATCAGAGGTCCTCCAGGGCGCGTGTTAAGCTATAATTAGTACACAATGTGCAGCGATATCATTAATACGTTAATTTACGGTCATAAAATAAAATTCACACCACTCAACCACAGCAAAGATCAGAATAAAACCAATCACCAATAAAAAGCAATCCAGATAATAATATCCAGATAATAAGATAAGCAAAAGCAGATACAAAGCAAAAGCAAAATGTATATTAGGGTGTCCCCCCCCCCCAAAAAAAAACTTTTTGCCCGTGCAAGCTGCCCATCCAAAACGGGGTGCTCCTTTACACAAAGAATATGCTGACCAAATTTGGTCCTCCTCCTTTGAGTTTTGGTCTCCCCCGGGCCTCCATAAGTCAGTGACCCCTACCCAAAAGTCAAAAATAAAAGTCGCACAGACCTCCGTGTGTGCCCATTTGAAAGCTCTTGTTGAGTAGAATACACTTTTATGCAGTCGAAATGCTAAAAAATATATAGTTTTCGTTCAATGAGTCATAAACCTCTACCAAAACCGTTTTAGTGTACAGTACCCTAAAGCTTGGTTTTTGTAGAGGTTTATGACTCATAGAACGAAAACGTTTAAATTTAGAGCATTTCGACTGTATAAAAGTGTATTCTACTCAACAAGAGCTTTCAAATGAGCACACGCGGAGGTCTGTAGGACGACTTTTATTTTTGACTTTTGGGTAGGGGTCACTGACTTATGGAGGCCGGGGGGGGGCAAAACTCACAGGAGGGGGACCAAATTTGGTCAGCATATTCTTTGTGTAAAGGAGCACCCCGTTTTGGATGGCCAGCTTGCTAGAACAATTTTTTTTTGGACAGCCTAATGTATATAGTAACGGTACGGAAGACAATCATAAAATACGCCACACAATGTCACACAATGAATATACCACCAGGAAGTAAAAACAAGACGTATGTTGATTCAGTTGAGAACAAGTGTAACTATTAACACCAACACCTTGTAAAATGACACCATCTGTGGAATAAAACGGAACAGCATCTCAAACAATGGCTGATAAAGTTGCCGTATTTAGCGTATGCATATCACCTATGCTGAGTATATAAGGAAAAACATAAAATGTCTGCCTTCAGTGGGACACAATGACTGACCTTGACCTGAGGTCAAGGTCAGATGACTTGGCCCCAACCAGCTAATGTGTGTTGTGCGGGGAAACTTGTCTCTATACAACACACTCCAAGACCAGGAAGACCAAACCACTCCACAGCAACACACCCAACTGGACCCACACAGACTGGTTTGACATTAGCGGCTCTCCAGGAGGCCATCTCTCCACCTCTTCACCCACCTCAGTCTGGCTCTGACGCCAAGTAGTCAAGTCTGGGCACACAGGCGTGCGCGCGCCGCACCACCGCTCCCCAGAGCGTCTCTTCGTCTCCCTCGCGCAGCATGGACCCCCAGACGGTCGAGTGTCGCAGCGTGGTCGGCTGGCCGCTGGCGCAGCGCACCCCGTGCTCCGCCTCCAACTCCTCACACACCGCCAGCACGTGGCTGCGCGTGTAGGCGCTCGTCGGGTGTACGTCGTAGGCGAGGTTGTCACCGATGTACACACACACCGGGTGCTCAGTGGCTGTCTCTCGTTGCAGGAGGGAGTACAGATCAGTCCAGCTGCCTTGGGAATAGACTCGACCGGGTCGGAGCTGGTCGGCCGTCACCGGAGCGCCCTCTCGGTCAGAGGAGTCCACAGAGAGGAACGGCGTGCGGCCCGTGAAGAACTGCGGTTTGCACGCGTACGTCACCACCACGTCGAAGAACTCAAACCAGTCGCCGCCGAGCGCTAGTTGAGCCATGTGCCGCGCGTAGTCAACGTTAGATGAAGTGACGAGGAATAGAAGTTTCCCCTCCCGCCGGAGCCGGCGGAGAAGGTTCAACACCGCCGGGCTGCAGGGATGAGCCACCGCTGTGGTGTCCTCCCGGAGACGACTGAAGAAGCCGCTCGTATCTGCCGCGAAGTTCTCTCTGTTGTACATGTGTCGTAACCCGGACTGCGCGGCGGCGCAGACCGCACCATAGTCAGCACCAGGCAGCCGGCCGGCGTCGACCGCATCCACCAGCGAGGCCGCCGCCAGCGCGGCCGGCGCGTCGAAGTAGTCCCGGAACGTGCGCAGCCGGCCGCACGGTGGGTCGGCCACAGACAGAGCCAGGTCGCGCGCGGCCGACGGAACGCGATGCGCGCCGTATGCAGTGATCAGCTCGTCTCGCGTCATGGGTCGCGAACCATGCGTGGCCCGCAACACAGCGCCATCGTGGCGAAGTTTCAGAAGGTTGCCACGAGGTGCGTCCAACACGATCCCTCGCGCGCACAGCTCGGCGCCGGCCGTCATGTCGAGAAACACGTCCTCCGGGAACTCGAAGCGCTCCACGAGGTGCGGCACGAGACACTGCGCGTAGGCCATCTCCATCAGTGGCTGGATGCGGTACTGACACAGCGTGTTGTCCAGGTCGAAGCCGATGCACTGGTACGGTGAGAAGTCGAACGGTGTGTCGGCGATGGCGTGTGAGGCGGGCCGGCTGCCGGGCGAGTGGAAGACGGTGCCGTCCGGCGTGTGGTGCCTCCAGCGCCCGCCGCCACCACCGCTGCTGATGCTGCTGCTGCTCAGTGAGTGGTAGGTGCTGGTGTGGCGCGGTCGGCGGGTGGAAAGTACCAGCGGAGCCCGGCTCAGGCCGCCCCTCCTCAGTGGCCCAGAGAGACAGCACAACATCTTTGACATGATAACCTGAGGGAAGAGGACAGAGTTATAAATCATTAATGAAAACAAAATCATAAAAACAAACTTGCTGTGACAATGGTATGCTACCTTACCTTAGCTAAATTACCTTGGTTGACACAGTATATCAAGTTCTCCAGTCCAAGAAACCATGGTGAGACATTGATGAGAGGTGAAGGTGGTTAGGCTAAACTCTGTTTTAAATGACAACATACTAATAAAATCTGCTCTCACATTACTAGGGTGAGTTCCTTTTTGGTGCAATGAGTTTTATCAAGCTAAGGCGTAAGTAGTAAATCTTCATATTGTGTTCAGTCATTGCTTAAAGAGAAATATTCACCTTTTTCCACAAAAATGGAGCTATTACTTGAAATCGATAGACGCCACCAAAATATATTGTAAATTGATCACATTTTGCATATAAACATTCCTACCAAAATATATTTCAAGTTATAGTTGATCAGCGATCCACGCTTATAACGGTCAATACTCAGAAAGTACTCGGTAATGAATTCAGTAAATTAGCCTCCCTATGCATTGTTATTTATCATGAAGGTATGCAATATGTTACCTGCACTTTATCTTTTGCGAATATATGCCAAACTTTTATGAACAATCAACAAACATTTAAAAAAAGTGTATTGAAATTGGCAGTTTAGTTTGGCCCCGGACGGCAACCTATTTAGTGTATGCAATTTGTTGAGAAACGAGAGGTCTGAGGTACTCAACGTTGAACAGATTGATATGTTGTGTGTTGGTAGTGGAGGGAAAACACTGATCATGCATTTGTCCAAACTTCCAGTTCTTTGAATTCGTGATTTTTTATATTTAATTCTTAAATTTAGATAACATCATTTTTATACCATAATGGAAGCCTAAGAAATTGTTGCTAAACAAATCAAAAGGTGGATATTAGGTGGATATTTCCCTTTAATTTTTGGCCTCACACTCAAATATTTTTTGGTCAACTCATCAAGCAACTCTTGGAAGATTTTCTACTTATCAAACAAAAGTTTTACTCAGCCAGATTGCTTGACAAATGGCCTAGTTCTCAGTATTTTTGTTAAAACTTACCTAAAATAGTGTCTGTCAATACTCAATAGAACACTTCACATTCCTGATGCAAATGCTTACTGCTGCATCACAATCTGGAATATTCAATGGTCTTTAACACAATATCTTGTTGATACTGTAATGAAAGCTTATCAGGCATTGTGGGAGAGCATGTCCATTGTCCCATTCATCTTGTAACTGCTTGAAACACACAACATGAAACACACACAATAACAAGTGTTGTTTCTTATGATCAGCTGGTCATGTCGGTAACCGGACACAAGTTTGTAAACATAAGGTTTGTAATGGAAAAAGTTTGTAAGCAAATGCTTGTATGCAATGGTTTGTATCGGATAAGGTTTGTATGGGATAAAGTTTGTAACAGCTAAAGTTTGTAATGGAAAAGGTTTGTATCAGATAAAGTTTGTATTAAAAAAGTTTGTAACAGATAACGTTTGTATGCAACAGGTTCGTATGTTGAAATTTGTAAAGGAAAAAGTTTGTAATGGAAAACGTTTGTAAGCAAAAGTTTTGTATGCAATGGTTTGTATCGGATAAGATTTGTATGGAATAAAGTTTGTAATGGCTAAAGTTTGTAATGGAAAAGGTTTGTATCAGATAAAGTTTGTATTAAAAAAGTTTGTTCTTTTGTTTGAAATTCTAACATTGGACATAGACTTGGTCTATATTTTAACGGGTCAGGATCTGTAGGTCGTCACAGACACCATTGCCATGGAAGCACCTAGAAGTCGTCATAGCTTGCATACTGTGTGCCTGGCCGCCGACACAGCAAGCAGCATGGTGTTAGTGACATGCTGCCACCAACTTACATAAGGCACAGCGCCGTAGAGACTACAACGCCAGGAGCAGCTGACATGACATGGGTTCACTCAAGCTTGATGTGCTTATCTAAAGCGGTCACAGATCTGAATGAGATTTTGCATGAGGTCTTCCAAATGTATAAGGCCACTTTCCCAGCTGTTGTACATTGCACTTTCCAAAAAAGTGATTTTTCACTCACCCTTAATGCCCAACATGAAGTGACTTCCAATAAATATATATATATATATATATATATATATATATATATATATATATATATATATATATATATATATATATATATATATATATATATATATATATATATATATATATATATATATATATAATATACAACAAATATCAATATATAGGATTCAACTTGGATTCAACTTGGAATGGGCTGCTTCCCTCATGAGGCGCACAGCAACCTAACTTTAAACTTGCCACTGAAATCAGTTTATGTTGAATCTGAATCCAATTTGAATTCAAATTGAGAAATGGGTACCTTTGTCCTATGCCAATGCAAATAGCATGACAGTGGCCAAGCTAATTAATTCTGGCATTGAACACACAGTACCCTGTCCGTAGGTTGTAACACAAGTGTGTCAAAATTACGCAGTAAAAACGTAAACACCAGAGTACTTATGTAATAAAAGCATGTTTGGCATACAATCAAATTCACAGTCATATAATACTAGTACCTTGTCCGTAGGTGTAACAAGCGTGTCAAAATTACGTGGTAAAAACGTAAAAACCAGACTACTTATATAATAAAAACAATGTTTGGCATACAATCAAATTCACGGTCATAGGAGTTATAGGTAGCGCGATATCAAGATTACTTTTTTTTTACTAATGAGAGGCCTTGGCCTTGAGGAGCTATGTCCTGTTCACGGGGTCTGCGGTCGCCAAAAGGGCGGGGCTTAATCGTCAGCCAATCACGAAAGAGCAGATCCGGGAGGAGAGACTCTACTCTCTGCGGCTCCTGCGGTTGCTCGGGAGCTATCATGTTTCTATGGCCTTGGCTATCTATGGCCTTGGGGTTGTTATAGGGCCTTGGCCTTGGGGGCTATGTCCTTGGCCCTTGCCTCGGGAGCAGCCGCAAAAGAACTTCGACATAAATGGCGCGCGTCCGACAAATATTGCGCACTGTTTTGTTAAGCCCTGTTTCAAATCAGCTCAAGCTGTCGGCTGTTGGCAGCAGGGAATAGACTCCGCCCATAGCGCTGGGCTGACAGATTGGTTCCAAATCAGCTGCCAACAAAATGGCAGCCGTACAGATGTGGCGCAGAAGGACATATTCTAACGCATGTGCGCGGAAACCAAAAAGATAATAATACAGCAAAGGCAGGCAAGTGATTGTGAAAGATAGGACAGAGTTCGCTGCTTTCAACCCGAAACAAGCGCTCTTTGCTTTATTTACAAGCCCGCCTTCAATTGCGCCACTGCCGCATGCGCCAATTTCCGTGCCTGCTGACAAAAAGTGTGTCCTGCACCTTAATATCGCAGCTCACTGGTGGTTGTTTGACAAAAAATAACAACTCGTAGTGACTCGTAGATATTCATGTAGTTGAGTGGTTTTGGAAAACATTCGAGGGTTTCCATGACATTGCCTATTCGTTGTGAACGCTACACGCGCCATTTATCGGACGCCATCAGCGGCCGCAAAAGTGTTCAATGTTGTTCAAATTAAGCTCCGCCTCTTGGCCGCAGACTCCGTGAACAGGCCTACGGTTTGTTCACTAGGGAAATCGTCCCTG